>JAGVVM010022260.1:0-20284 GCA_019149425.1 Psidium friedrichsthalianum
CCCACACTGTTAACAATAATTTATCCCCCTTGTGTTGGGTTGTCCGTTTCCTAATTCCAAAAAAATAGGAAATTTCAATGTTTTATTTTATTGTTTTAAATTTTTCATT
Organism: Psidium friedrichsthalianum; assembly: GCA_019149425.1. Lineage (NCBI taxonomy): Eukaryota > Viridiplantae > Streptophyta > Magnoliopsida > Myrtales > Myrtaceae > Psidium > Psidium friedrichsthalianum. Next base: position 110 of record JAGVVM010022260.1, read on the forward strand.
TTTTTCTTCTTTTTTTTTTTTTCTTTTTGGTTCCGTCTTCTTTTCACACGCTGGGTTGACTGGGGCATATGGCCAACAAGCAAGCTCAAGTGCCAATTAAAAAAAATCTTGATTGAGGCTTTTCTTGAGCTCGCTCTAACTCTAGAGTAACGCAAAAAAAGCCTCTCAACGATTCGCTGAGTGAGAGTCAGCTTTTGCCAATCAGCTTGCTCCTTTGCCGCAAGTCCTCAACTGGCTATTTGTCAATGTCATGCCCATCCTCGGCAAACCAACAGGCTCAGGCGACTACGAACCCTATGTCTCAGCGAGCGAAACTAGTCTAGGAAGAAGTGAAAAAAAAAAAAACCAAAAAACACCCAAGCAAAAATGAAAGGCCACCCAAATCCCCCCCACCCACAATATTAAAGTAAAATAAGGTTTTTTTGTTCCTAAACATTACAATAACACATTATAATGACACCAAATTTGGAAAAAAGAATCAAAAATTTCTTTTTAAAAAATTTTTCTTTCTATCGCCTTATTGAAGCCCCCCATGGGTATTTTCAATGGCACAAGCAAGCTTGACGTTCAAATCCTGATGAGGCTCGCGCGGTCTCTAGTAACGTCAAGCCTCCTCAATTGGTTGCCGGCCTCCCAATTAAATAGTCCTCCCTCAATATTATCGAGCTAGTAGATAGGCGTCCTAGACAAGGGAAATAAAAGAAAATAAATATAAAAAAATAATGTCCAAATTATTCCCAATCTTAAACACAAGGAGAGAGCTTTTTAAAAATTTTGTGCGCGCCCATCCGGGATCGAGGAACTCTCGCGATGTTGGACCCAAGACAAGTTTTTCCCGACAATGTGCCATCCAGTCTAAAGGAGCTTGATTGGACCCAGGCCCAGGTACGGAGAGGGGAAGGCATCCCACCCAGGGCTCAGGACTTTGGCCAGTTGCCAAGGGTTTTGTTGAAGCAACAAGCATTAGGGCTTCCTATTCCTAAGCACATAGTTTTTGATCCAAGTCGAGAAAATGATTTTCGATTTTCAAAGATGAAATCATTTTTTTAAATTTAAGCTTTGGTAGAAAAATATTTCCATAGGAGAAAAAAAAATTTCGTTGGCTCATTTCCTAGGTGATCCAAACATAAAAAAAAAATGAGCGCGTAACAAATGGAGCCCTGATGCAAATTACAGGTACACACCTTTAGACGATTCTCGGCATGCTATTTGAATTTTTTTTTATTTTTTCTTTTCTTTTTCTTTTCTTTCTTCCTCGAGCCTCGCTAGCCTTGAGTGAGCTCTTCCTCACCGAATCTGCAAGCCTCGGGTGAGCTCCACCTTGTCGAATCTGGTTAGGTTGGACGAGCCTTGCCTGAGGCCTATAACAAGAGTGAAGAAAGAAATAAAAAAAATTATTTTAATTATTTTATTAAAATAAAAAAATATTTTAAACATTAGGAAATTTTTTTAAATAATTAAAAAAACAAAAGGACTGTAATGAGTGCACGAGGAAAGATGAGCGAAAGTGATTTCCTCTTTACAAAAAAGAGATAAACATTATACCCACTTTTGAAGGGTTTATTGTGAACCAAATGCTAGAAAATATGGAATTTTTTTTTTTTTGTCATGCAAGTTGTTTTTCAAGAAACAAACGGAGTCAAATCTAATCAAATTTTCAATATAGTGAACCCCTCATGCTCCATCGATATTGTGTAGTTGTAGGTGTCGATGCCCTCACGTAATTGTCGACTTTCCTAGGCTCATTCCCGGCCTGAATTACTTTTATTTACCAATATATCATTATATCGGTTAAATACCATCCTTTGTCAATACAAGGAGTTGGATTTATTTATTATTTATTTATTATTTATTATGTATACAATATGATAAATTGTAATATCTCCAAGTGAGACAAGACTACTTTCAAGTTACCATAAAATGATGTGGTAGTCGTGTGGACGTGCTATATATATATAAACGGCTAGGTCTTTCGTTGTTCAAAATGCTTGAAATTGAATTAGATGTTCAATTATCTGATTACTCTTTAATTAGTGTTCTATCTAGTAGAGAAATTTACTATAATTAATATCTTTCACTTTATATTACAATTGCCACTTAGAAGAGAAAGATATTATATATATAATCATACTAATTATCATAAATCAAAACTCAAATTACCAATAAAATATCAGTTAAAATATGAAAGCCTATAATATGCCATGGCACCATCCCAAGGCCACCGTCCCCAGATGTCTTGCGAGGGCGGCGGCGAGAGCATACAGAATTCAAGAGCATGAATCATGCCTCAATAAACACAACAATAATGCCCCATCCATCATCGACGAATTAATAATATTGCGTGATGGATTGTGGATCTGTGCACGAGAAGCAGTTGAGTATCTATGAATTACATACAAATCATGGAGTTTTGAGGACACTTGTACCTAACAGTCAGGAACAAGAAAGAGTTGCATGGAACCTGTCCGATCCAGGGGCACGGTTCACGCCTCCTCGTCCCTTCGTCGTCTTCATCGAAACTCCTCGCTCGGGGCCCCACCCACTGCGAGTTCTGCGACCCACCTTCCTCGCTCCCTCTCACTTTCTGCTCTCCGCTCCACTCACTCCCGTCCTCACTGCCTCAAGCTTCAACTACCCCCCGCCCTCTTCTTCGTCTTCTCCGTATTCTTCGTCCGCGTCGTCGTCGACCCAGAAATCAAGGACCTCGCCGGTCTCCGATGGCGGCGGCGTCGCCACCGGCGAATCTCGAGCTCCGGCCGCTCGAAGCACGGGGCTGAAGGTGAGCTGCGTCGGCTTCGGCGGTCCCTCTCGGCAGGGTCTTCGGCCCCGTCTCGAGGGACGAGGCCGTCGCCTCCGTTCGCGAAGCTTTCCGTCTCGGCATCAACTTCTTCGACACCTCCCCGTAAGGAAAATTTGAAATTTTCGCTTCCTTTTACTGTACTTTTGATCAATTGAGAGAGAGAGAGAGAGGTTTCGTGGAATTGGGGTCATTTTTGTTGCCTGGATTCCGAGAAATGATGATGGTCGAGGCGAGGGTAGAAGAAAGAGGCGGATTTGGCGATGGCTTGGTTCTTGAGCTATTCCTGAATGGTAATGATTATCTGTTTGTTGTTGGGATGTGGGAATGAGTGGCTTTGCAATCAGAGTGAGCAGATGGTAAAATTGTTGTAATTTTGTTGAGAGGGGGAAGTTGACAGTTGAAGGCTTTTTGAGATAATACGATGATGTGCGCGATGGTTCGTTGCTGGAGGATCGTGGAGTGAGGGCTATGTTCTTTTGTTCCAAATCTTGATGAGCTATGAGATCACTGGGAGTTAATCACATAGGAAGAGGACTAGTGGAAGTTACTGAGATAACAGTGTTAATAATTTTTTTGATGATGGAGATAATTGTTTATTTACATTAATTTTGTAATATGGCACACATAATACATTGCCATTATCTACTCAATTCCTCCTTTTCCTTCAATCTTCATCCGACTTTACTACCATGCATTAGCATTGAACTGATGAAAAGTTGGAGAAATTGATCTGGACTCAGCAGCTGTTAGGTGGTTTTCAGCTCATTTGAGGTCTCTCTTTGTTTTTGGATTGGTGGATACTCCCACATAATTTCTGGTCTTCATTTTGTTTTACCTGCTTTTTAAGGAGGCTGTGTTGTTGTTTTTATACCATGCATTTTGGACTTGTATTATGCGCTGGTTTCTGCTTGAAAATATCCCCTGATGTATCCTATTGTTAAAGGTACTATGGAGGAACGTTGTCAGAGAAGATGCTGGGGATGGCACTTAAAGCTTCGGTGTACCAAGAGATCAGTATGTTGTATCGACGAAATGTGGACGTTATAAAGAGGGCTTTGACTTTAGTGCCGAGAGAAGTGACAAGGAGCATTGATGAGAGTTTATGAAAGATTGCAACTTGATTATGTAGATATACTTCAATGCCATGATATCGAATTTGGCTCCTGGATCAGGTGCTTACCCTTCTCGTTCTTCCATCTGGGCACTATATTGTTGATTTGTTACTGTATTCTGACAAATGAGCGTGAACACTTGGCTTTTCCAACTGACAGATTGTCAATGAGACTATCCTGCACTTCTGAAACTGAAGCAAACCGGAAAGATCGTTTCATTGGCATTACTGGACTACCATTGGGAATCTTCACATATGTGCTTGATCGTGTGCCACCAGGTTCAGTCGACGTAGTCCCTTCCTACTGTCACTTCAGTATCAATGACAATACCTTGGAAGATTTGCTGCCATACTTGAAGGGCAAAGGTGTTGGTATAATAAGCGCCTCTCCCCTAGCAATGGGGCTTCTTACTGAGAGTGGTCCACCAGAGGGCATCCAGCTCCCCCGAGCTAAAGTTGGTTTACAATCTTCCCTTTGTTTCTCACAGAAATGATATGTTAAAATTTAGAAACCAAGTCTAGTTGAGGGGTAGTTTAGCTAGCTATCCGTCATCCTTAGTGCTCCATATGGAATTTCCTGTGAGCAATGATGAGAATCTTTGAGCATTTGGGGTGCTTGTGCAGAAGGATGCTCATTAAGTCGTAGAGGTAGATAGATTGGCAGTTCTGGAAGGTCATGACTATAGTTTCGGAAATTTTAATGAATTTGAGGACATTATTTATATGATAGTCAGGTTGATCAAGCGATTTCTGAGCTAGAATGAAATTAGCATGTTGCATGTAGGTGTTTCCTTGTTGATCTTCTGGTTATCAAACTTTTGTAGTTTAGGCCTTTCTAGCTACCTAAATTTGTGAAAGCAATGTCTTTTATGCTAACTGTACACATTGTTGGTACTTCTATAACATTTGTCAACAAATGATTTTTCTTCAGTCTGCATGTAAGATGCTGCAGCCTTTTGCCAGAAGAAAGGAAGAACGTCTCGAAGTTAGCTATGCAATATAGTTTGACAACAAGGATATTTCCTCGGTGCTGGTTGGCATGAACTCTGTCAAACAGGTATGGATAACATTTACGCTAGGCTTTCGGTGATTTACCGAGATTGTATTGTAAATGATATCTGCCTAAATCATTTTCAATAAGTAACAGTTGCTTTAGTCTTGCATTCTGCTTGGATGTGTAATCTTTGCTTCTCATTGACAGACGCTTTTACCTGTGTACCCCCGTAAAATTGTCATCCTACTAAGTTCCTTGTGGGTGCTACCAATGCCCATTATGTCTTTGCCTAGTTTGTCTCCTTTGGTTTCGGGCAGTGCAGAGAAAAGCATGGGTCCTTTGTAACAACATATATTTATGGCCAGAGTGCAATATGGATCCAAACTTCTTGATGACGTTTAGAATTTAGATAATAGTTGGGAGTGTAGGCTCATGTGAGCAATTTGGGGTTTGATGTTCTGCTAAGATCCCTACAGTCCTCATTGATTGCATAATGGTTCATCCTCCTTACAAAAGTTAAGTCGAGGAATCTGGCAAGCAGATGGCACTTGGATAACTATAAGGGCATGCATTTTTGTCAAAACAATTCTGTGGCTATCTCATCAAGCACCTTCTACTGTGGTGAAGAACATGGGTGGTATTGCCGCTAGTTAAATAGGAAGGCGCACCATGTAGCAGTGTAGAAATGAACCTCTCTGAACACTCTCACGCCTGTGTGCAACAGGTCGAGGAGAATGTTGCTGCAGCAAAGGAGCTGGCGTCCGCAGGAATGGATCAGGAAACACTGTCTGAGGTCGAAGCCATACTCAAGCCGGCGAAGACCTGACATGGCCGAGCGGAAGCCAGCAGAGCTAAGAGTTTGTATCATTCTCAACATTTGAATTTGCTTGTGACATTGTGTTCACTTGTCCCATTCCTCTCTTGAACTCGTCATCATGAATAATGTTGCTTCAAATTCGGACAGACAGAACTTTATTTTCACCTTCTATTTGTGGCTTGAAATTGAGGGAATGTATCAGATGAAAACCAAAGGGTTGATAATGCAATTTTTCTTTTCTTTTTAGCATTTTCCTATTCAATGTCCTAAATCATTGGCAAGAAAGGAGGGAAAAATCTGATAAGTTAATTATGGTAAAATGATGAATTGAAAATATTTTCTTAAAATGATGATTTGTATCGCATGAAATAATTAGCGATGAAAATTATTTTTCATTATCCATAACAATTTATATTAATATTTTTTATTGAATAAGATGTAAAATTTGTTGTTTTATTCTTTTCATAAGCAATATAGGTGATCATTCTTAAGAAAACATTGTACGAATTATTTCATTTTTGGCGAAACAATATGAAGAGGCGATGACCAGCAAGTGGTTAGTCAAATCGTTAGCACGTTGACCATCTTTATTTTCATAATGAGTGACGTCAAAAAGGAGCAGCATGACGGGGGTAGAGGATTCATGAGACGGATGTCCTGAAAGAACTGTGGCCGCGACAAGAATATTTGAAATGAAGATGAAAGACACGAGACAATTTGATGGCTGTAGCCTATACAAAACAAGTTTTCAAAATAAAGAAATTCTGAATATAACATGATATGGAAAAAAAAAAAGATTGATTTGGAAACCGAACTAATTCTCCGATGGACCCTTCAACTTTTGGTCCAATTTTAATTATGTCTTGAACTTTCTTGTTTCAAATTTTAGGTCCAATTCCAAATTTGACCCTAATTTTTTTTGTCCTAAAAATCACAAACTTTTAAAACACTTTGAAATTGATTACTAGCTTCCATTCATCACGACCAAAATCCATTTGATTGACGTGGTAATAACTAATCCTCCGTAAGGATGTAGAAAGCGTCTACTGTCAAAGACGATTCATGATATGAAATTAGCGAAAACCAGCGGGTTTTAAGACAAAGGGCTATTTGCGGAGATTGTGACTGGGTTAAAGTAAAACTTTTTAGACATAATAAAGTTCGGGATGCATTTGAGACTTACCTAAAAAAAAAACAAATTTTAGGCAATTCAACAATGACCCAAATTTTTCTAAAAAATAAAACTTTTTAAACAAGCTTGAAATTGAAATGCTCCATAAGATCCGTTTTTTTAGGACATGAGGCCTTTGAAAACGTATTTAAACCTAGCAAATTTTGTCTCTTTTACAATGAGAAGTACTCTAAATCACAATAGATATTTTATAAAATTTATAAAAAATAGGCACAGCTGGGTACACTTATACAAATTTTTATCCAAAAGATTCTTTGTGGCAGTGGAAATAATCTAATACAGTTAGGACAAATTTATCCTCCATTAATTTCTTTTAAAGTGGGAAGTGCCCAAAAATCCACCAATGAGTACGCATGTGACAAACCGAGGGTACAAAAAAATCTAAATTGGTACACTTGGCAACTGTCAGTATCATCCAATTTTTTTTTTTTTTTCCCAGCAAAAGGGTTGATAGTAAAATTTAATTGAAACTAATAGAGGTAAATTTATTACATGTGACTAACAATTTAGGGTTGTTTAGTGCTAAAAAAATTAATTTAGTAAATTTGTCACATATGTTCAAGTTTATGATTTTTTGTGATATTCACCTAATTTTATTAATGTTAGTTTCCAAAAGAAGGAACACTATCCATAGCTATAGGCATGAAAAAGAAGTTTAACCAAATTGTCAATCCCTAATTATGTAACAACTACTAATGAAAGTGTCTACTACGGAGTCTAGGGTCTATCACATCTCCTATTTATCTTAAGCATCTAACAACCAATCCGGAATCACTTAGTTAAAAAAAATTAGTTAATTTTCTTGGCAAAAATTCTAATAATTCTAACACAATTTTTTAAGTTAATATTTTTCATGGGTACTAGTAAATATTTCTAGAACCATATATTTTTTTCCTTTTTTTTTTTGGAATATATCATTAGGGGTGAATATTTTAGATTTTGTATAGAAATTTAAAATCTAACCATTGAAGTAAGTTTATTTTTTTTAGAACTTAAAATTTACCTCATCAATTTAAAATTTATTTTGCATATCTTAGAATTTGAAATCGGACCGATAAAAATCGATTCGATTTTGAATTTAGGTTCTGTCACTCGGCTTCACCTGCTCGTCCGCCTCCTCTAGTCGCTCTATAGGAGGAACATGTCCACGTGGGGCCCGCCATACATTATTGTCCTCTTTGCAGTTTATATTAATTATTATTCTAATTTTTTTCGGGGCTCTTCACAGAAAAAAATTAAAAGAAAAAGAAAAAAAAACATGTAGCTATTTGTTTCTGTGGCTCACTCACACTCCTCAAAAGCCACACTCCAATCGCCACCGCCGCGTCGTCGTCGTCGTCGTCGTCGTCGTCGTCTTCGTCAGCAGCGGAAGCAGAGCGCCTCCGACCGGCCATGGCGACCGCGAGAAGTCATCCCGTCGCGGCGACGAGGCCACCTCTTGACTGCTCGCCAGGACGCCGTTCTCGCTCAAGCGGTAGGGCTGTGAACGCCGGCGGGCTATGCTTCTTCAGGAGGGCCGGGGCTGGGGCGGGGCCGCGCCGCCGCCGCCTTCGTCGTCCAGGAGGTTTGTCGCTGGCAGCGCTATCCACAATCCTCAGGTGCTGGTCAAAAGAGGAGGGCAAGCCCGAGACGCTCGATTACAGGGTCTTCCTCGTCGACGGTTCCGGCAAGAAGGTCTCTCTCTCTGGTCCCTCGCTTTCTCCTTCGTGAGCGTGATTACTTGATTCTCGGAATATGATGGAAAGGGTGGATTTCACTTGGGAATATCAGAAAAGTTTCTGTTGTTGATATTACTGTCGATAATCGATAGGAAGATCTCGAGCTTTTGTTTACGAGGACTGTCGCTTTTATTCGAAGCTTTTGTGTTTGGGGTTTTCTCGTAGGATTGGTAATATTGGTGATCAATGGTAACGAACGAGCGGAAAAAATGGTAACGAACGAGCGGAAAAAAAGACAACTTGATTGGATTATCATCCGCGGCATGTCTAGTATTTGCGGCAAAACCAGGTTTTGACCAATGAGCGTGCTAACAGACAACTTCCAATGATGCAATTGGCTGATTCGATATTAGTGTTCTCTGAGTTACTGGACATTATGGTCGCAAGAAATAGAGTGTATTTCAGCGTCTCTTCAAGTCTTGCACAAAAATGCCCAATGTCGGAATTGTTCGATCGCTAAAATTTGAACTGGGTTCTGTTCTTTAGATTACATTTCAACACAAGGAATTGTCTCGCGTTCTTCTCGTCTCTGTTGTTTAGCATATGGACTTTTGCCAAGCTAAAAGATCTCATTGGCGAAAAACATTGATTTGGAAAAAAGTTGAGTTACCGATTTCTGGGGGTTAAACATGAAGTAGAACTATGATACTGGTGCAGGTTTCCCCATGGCATGATATACCATTGCAACTAGGCAATGATGTTTTCAACTTTGTAGTTGAAATACCCAAGGAGTCAAGTGCAAAGATGGAAGTTGCCACAGACGAGCCATTCACTCCCATCAAGCAGGATACTAAGAAGGGCAATCTTCGATATTATCCGTAAGATGTGCTTCTCTGCTATTGTCCCAAGTTGAAATATCTCTATGTCAGCCACTTAATACGTATGTTCCTGTTTGCTAATATATTCAACTGCAAGGGATTTCTGACCCCAAAAAAAAAACTGCAAGGGATGGGCAGACCAGTACGTGTAATAGTTAAATTGTCGGGCGCTCTCTTTTCATTTAACCAAGCTATCCAGGTGTCTACGTTCTGAGTATGTTAAGCACTTTAATTTCTGAGTAATCTATCGCAGCCACTGTCACTTGTGAGTTGTAGTTCCTTTAGTTTCTCCCCATGAATGTTCAGATGTAAAAGTCTTTTGAGGTTGAAACTGAATAATTTCTGATTGACATGTCGTAAATCTCCTCAAACATATGGTCATTATGATTAATGTCCACTGTATTCATTTCTTGACTTCCTGCTGGTGCATCATTTTGAAGCTCCAAGGCGACACACAGATGAAAAATATGGTCTTTCTTGCTGGCTTTCTCTTTATTTCGCATTTAGTGGAAGATTTGCTAACCTTTTTTCCAAACTAAGAATGTTTGATTGAGAGCAATAGTGAGAGACCTAAAGCCCACTTGTAGCCATGTATACTGTTAGAATGACAATGACCTTGGGTGGCTTCCATGGATGCTTTACGCCTGTGTGTTTCTAGCATGAAACCTGTATCCATGTTCAAGATCTTCGTTCTTATAGCTTTTATCCATATCCTTCTGGAGTTTTGATTCATTTTGACTGGAGCTGCCACCGTGTTGTGGTTGTGGAGCATCTTGATCTAAATCCCGCAAACCTATACTTAACGGAGTAACCACCCGGTTTATTCTTATAATTATCATCTGAGTAATGGAAATTCTGCATCATTTCTCATTAGGTGTCTTTCAAGTGAATCTGTTCTTTAAAACCTCCTTATGATGTTTCTACATGGCCACTTTATCAAAAGACTTATGGCTGCTATGGAGGATACAGGTGTATTTTAAGAGATCTAGTTTTCAGGTCATGGTCTCTCCTCTCATATTAGAACTGGATTTATCATTTATACTTAAAACAAATTTATTACTTACGTTAATGGAACTAGCCAGTTAGTTTGGAATCCACAGGTATAGGAAGAAGCCCTCTCAAATTGAGTTCAGCTAGGTCTAGAAGGAAGTTATGCCTTCTAACTGCATTTTTATATTCCAAAGCTGAAGCATCTTAATTGTCTTCCTCAGCTACAATATCCACTGGAATTATGGATTACTTCCACAAACATGGGAAGACCCATCTTTTGCTAACACTGAAGTTGAAGGGGCATTTGGTGATAATGATCCAGGTATTGAGCAAATTCCATCCAGTTCTTTCAAGAATTTTTTATATGGATATAGGATATTAATCTAGTATTTATATTCTTGACTGTACAGTTGATGTTATTGAGATTGGTGAAAGTCGGAGACAGATTGGTGAGATTCTTAAGGTCAAGCCCTTGGCTGCATTAGCTATGATTGATGAGGGGGAACTTGACTGGAAAATAATAGCAATTTCACTGGATGATTCTAAAGCTTCCCTTGTAAATGATATAGATGATGTTGAGAAGCATTTCCCGGTATGTTCTATTTGGCTGAGTATCGTACTTTTCGCTCATGCTATTCATCTTTCTCTCAACAATATGCTGTTATGCACCATAGTTTCATTGTTTTGCAACTTTGATATGTTTATCGCTACAAACTGGCGTGAACTTTTATCCCTCTCTTTCTCTGATGCTTAATCTGGAAGGACAAATAGTTTATTTGGGTATGGTAGTTTATTCAAAGCATGTGTAGAATACCAGTCCAGTCAGATGAACCTTACCTCTGGAAGGTCTCAATTTAAGAAAATGGCTTCAGGTTTTTGTAAAACTTGTGAGAGGTGATGGTTGAAATTATTGGGTCTATCATGGTGGTACAGATGTCTGGATTAGGAAAGGGAAATTGTCTGGCTTTTACACCTTTGGTGCCCTTTCAAACATACTATTCTGTTTTATCAAAAAAAAAAATAAGTACTTCCCACCTATTAGAAAGGTCGAAAGTACTCTTGAAAGAATCATCAAGAAACAAAAGTCAAAAGAATACTTACCGTGTCAACGTATATGGTACTCCCTACCATTTTCAAGCAGTTATCTGTGTCTCTGCATGTGTGCTCGAGTCCTGTCCCTAGAAGTGATCTAATTATCCATCAGTGCTGTATTTTTTTTTGTTAATTATATCCTGATTAAAAATTATTTTATATCCTCAGGGTACTCTAACTGCAATCAGGGACTGGTTTCGTGACTACAAAATTCCTGACGGAAAACCAGCTAATAAGTTTGGTCTTGGAAACAAGCCAGCTGACAAGGTATATTCAGTGTCTTTAACATACTTTTCACTTATTTTACTCCCAATAGAACAAAAAACTTTTGTGCAGCAGCAGTAAAATGCCATGGTCCAGCTTGAACTGTTTACCAGCAGTTTGCTTCAGCAAAGATTTTCTTATCTTTGTGTTTGAGTTGTTTACCTATTACTAGCATGCTCATCTTCTGCAAATTGCTATGTTGAGAGTTCTCTCTCGCCCATTCATAAAATAACTTTATGGCAATGCTCCATGGCCATTGGCGATTGTGAAAATTTCCTTTTCCTTCTTTTCCCCACTAGCCAGCAAGTTGCTCTACTTAGACCCCATGCTTGATGACCTTTGTCAATTGGGCCTATGTTGACATTTAGGTTAGCAAGTATACCGGCCAATTTGAACATTTTGCCAGATTCACGACAACATTGCTTCCTAGCTACATATGTGTTAGATAGGCCTTGATCTGAATGGTTTGTCCACCTTTGGTTATAGGCCTTTGTCATTTTGTCTCGAATATTTGAAATGAAAAGGTCTCTGGTCTTAATGCCACCCCGAAGGCCCAACCAACCAACAGTTAGGGAATGCTCCAATTATTAGATCAGGTTGCATAGGTATTAGCGAACGCATCTTTCTATATAGTTTGGAAGGTTTACATTTGTTATTGTTGGTTTTGATTCAAATCTAATGAATTGCATACTGTGGGATATGATGCTGCAGGCTTATGCTCTGAAGGTTATCACTGAGACAAATGAATCTTGGGCCAAACTTGTTAAGAGATCAATTCCTTCGGGTGAATTATCTCTTGTGTAATGTTGATCATTGATTTCACGCATGCACACTAGGATCTATCAATTTTTTCCATTATAGAGTCGGAAATGACCTTCCATGATGCTATTTGCCGATGCTGTGTACTCAAATGGAATTATCACTGTGTATTTTAGCCATAATTGTTGTTTTGCTAACATCGGTGTGAGATTATTCATTGTACAAAAAATGAAAACTTTCGTTTAGTATATACCCCCTCATCCTATTTTGGAGTTTGTGAAGTTATTTCTGTCTTCAATGCATTTGTCAGTGTCTTGTTCATGAGAATCCTATGGGATGCTCTGTTGGCTACGATCAAACCGTTTGCCGTTTTGCGTTCCTACCGGGGCGGTGAAAAGCTTCTGTTATACACCGGAATGCACTGAACTCTGTACTCTATGTGCACGAATTTCTTTCGAAGACCTTTAGAGTTTGGCCGGGCATGGCACAGAGGGTCTTGTTTAATATGTATAGGCCATTGGCTATACTTTCCCTGTTTCTGTAGTTAACAATGCAAGTAGTCATAGCTTAGCAATGGCTTTTCCATCTTTGGATTGATGTGCTGCTCTGCTCATCATGTTTTTCTCGTTTTCAAAGAAACGTTGATAGTGAGCGCTTGGGGCAATGTAGCAGCTGGTGAGGTACCAACCGTATTTGCTGGTTGACAACTATTTCCGAACCCCCTTTTGGGCCTGGGTTAAGCCTTGGCCCTCCAGTCCTTAATGTGATAGGTTAAGAAGGGTCGAATTGGTGACCTATTCAATTTGATTTTGCCCTCTCGTAGCTTGGCCCGGCATTCTGGCCTAGCGGTAAAGTCATTTGGTTATTCCGATAAGGTCATTTGGTTATTCCAATCTCTCTCAGATCGTGCATATGTTACCTTTCACCTATACGTGCCCTTGCTTGGATAGAAACAAGCACGGCGTACGGTTACTCTAAGCAGTCAAGGACAACGATTCATGAAACTGCTTGACGACGTCGGATTTGGCATTTAGTTGCATGTGTTGGAGCAAGTAAATTGGGTCAAGACATATCGTACCTCTTATATGGAGGGAAGAAGAAGAAGAAGAATGCTATCAAGTAAAGGAACAGATAGTCGACAAGCGATCGCAGTGTTTTTCAAGAGAGATTAGTTTCTGGGTTTGATAACGTACCACTTTTAGGCTGCGTTTGGAAAGACTTTTGGGGAAAGTCTTTGGGGAAATGCAAAGGCCTTTAGATTAAAGGAACTTGGTGAAATGCAAATGCTGTTTGGTAAACAAAAATTTTAAAAAACTTTACACTTATTAGCAACTGAATATTTTAATATTTTATGAATATTTTATGATTTTTTTTTATAATTTTTTCTTTTCTTTTTTTTTCCCTTTCCTCCAGCCGGTCAGCCGACCGGCCAGAGCGCCGCCGGCGAGGCCAAGCCCCGCTTGGCCACGGCGGGGATCAACCTCGCAGCCCCGCCGGCCGAGCCTCCCTTGGCCACGGCGGGGCTCGACCTCGCAAGCCCAGATCTGGGCTTGCGACGCCTCGCCCGACGATGGCAAAGCCTCGCAAGCCCAGATCTGGGCTTGCGAGGCAGCGACAGCATGAGGTCGAGCCTCGCGCCGTCGTTGCCTCGACGGGCGATGCCGAGGGTCGACCTCGCAAGCCCAGATCTGGGCTTGCGAGGTCGACCCTCGCCTGGCCATGGCGAGGCACGACCTCGCCGTCGCCGGGCAAGGTAGCAGGAGGTGGGAGGGGGTGCGCGGAGGGCGAGGGCGGCGGCGACTGCTGTTGCTGCGGCGGCGATGACGGCGCTTGCTGCGGTGGCGGCGACGGCGGAGGTTGGTGGTCTCGGCGAAGGAGACGAGGGTTGGAGGGAGACACAGAGGAGACGACGGTTGCTGTTCTCGGCGGCGGAGAAGAGGAGGACGACGGTTGCTGTTGCTGTTCTCGGCGGAGAAGAGGAGGACGACCGGAGGAGGAGCTCGGCGGAAAAGCTCAAGGCTGAAAGCTCAAGGCAGCCTCCAACCTGCCTTGGGCTTTCAGCATTCCTAAGTGCTGACTTTGAGCCAAGGGTCTTTGGAAGATTGTTGCCAAACACTCAAAATTTGGCCCAAAGGCCTTTGGACCCCCAAAGCTCCTTGGCAAAGCTATTTCCAAACGCACCCTTACTAGTCTCCCAATTATCTTGCGCGTCAAAGAGATATTTTTGCTTTGACCCAAAAAAAAGAGATATTTTTGGCATTTATTGAAGCATTCCCTCTTATTTCGAGAAAAATCAATGACTTGAAAACTATTCTTAAAAAAAAAAAATCGATTCACTTGTCCTATATGGACAAATTAGTCGAAGAACCATATTTTCATCATCATCATCATCATCATCAACTATTAATGACTAAAAATTATCACCGATGACAAAAATACTTGCCGTTCATTCATTATTGTTAAGCATTACAAACTCTCATCTTTAGCAAAAATTGCGAAACAATCGTGTAAAATGCATTTCTCTTTTCCTTTAAAGATTTTGGAATAAATATTTCGAACATTAAAAACTGTAGAAAAAATCTTGAAAGCTCTGCATATCAAAATCTATATACTTGGAAGGTTTAAAATGACCTGAATCTAGCAGAGGGAAAGAGAGAGACCCTCCATTGGAATCTCAACAAGAACAATCGTCCAATCTCACCAACAATGGAGATTCCGAAGAACAGTCCCACGTTGCGCCCCAAAAACTTTGCGGAAGCTCCCCCAAACACTCGCAGATGGGAAAGGGACATTAACAACATCGTAACTGAACATGACACATAGGGTCTTTGGAATTTGGTTTAATAGGGAATGATCATCCTTGAACTTTTAATTTATTCAACATGGTCCCTAAACTTTCGTTACGCAATGTCGTCCTTGAATTTTTAATTTATTTAGTATAGTCCATGAATTTTGGTCCAATGTTCAATGTGGTCCATAAACTTATAATCATTTTCCATATGGTTTAGGGATTACATTGAACATTTACCATTAC
Organism: Psidium friedrichsthalianum; assembly: GCA_019149425.1. Lineage (NCBI taxonomy): Eukaryota > Viridiplantae > Streptophyta > Magnoliopsida > Myrtales > Myrtaceae > Psidium > Psidium friedrichsthalianum. Next base: position 15,699 of record JAGVVM010022260.1, read on the forward strand.
TTTAGGGATCACATTAAATAAAGTAAAAGTCTAGGGACAACATTGCACATTGGACCCAAATTTAATGATCAAATTACACAAATTAAAAGTTCAAAAATACATTGCACATTGAACACCAAAGTTAGAAACCATTTATGCCATTATCCCTAACTTTAATAAGGTTTTCACTTTGGTGTAATTTTTTTTTAAACGTTTACTTTAGTGATGTCAGCGATTTCTTTTGTTAGAAAATCCAACGTAGCATTAACTTAATATGAAATCGTCCGACGTGACTCAATGCGAAAATAGCGTCATTAAAAGTGCAATGTCCTTTAGACGTTTCCTTGCCCTAAATTGGCATCTGGGGGCTAAATTGAAAAAAAAGACCTACACCCATATTCATCCGCAAATCAAAATATTGCAGGTTCATCAAAAGTTTTGTCGGAAATTTGCAATGAAGAGCAGGAACAGGAGAAGTGGCTCGCGATCGTCGCAACAAAGTTGTGCTCTTCCCCAATGAAGATGGATATTATTGCTATTGTGGGCTTTGAACTCCAATTGGAACAGCTTGGACAAGATTGATCCAGGGAAAAGGTTCTGTGGATGTACCAGGTCAGAGAACTTCAATTGTAAAAATTTCATAGGGTCGATGCAAAATTTTCAGTTCGAGCAAGAGAGGTGATCTTGGAGATAATTGAATGAGGACATCAACCTCCAACTCTATTGCAGAGGAGTTGCATGATAAAGACTCAGTGTAACTAGAAATCAAGAGTTTGGATTTGTTTTTTTTTTTTTTAAGTCCAAGAGTTTGGAATATCTGACCAACGACGAAGCAGGAAGTTTAAGGATGAAAATTAAACGAAATATTTATCGAGTGCTTCTTTTAAGTGTTGTTGTCTTGTCGTACTTTGGCTCTTATCGTACTCAAATGTAATGTAAGTGATGAGAAGAAGCTCCCGAGTCTACCATAGTTTTTTCTTTTGGTCAACAGTCTACCATAGTTGAAGAACACTGAAATGTATTGTTGTATTGGGGTAATGTATTTTGGTTGTTGGAATATATGTAATCAGTTTATGTGTTTGAAATGATGTTTTCTTGCTCCAATGTAAAATCAATTTACTCAAAGCTTTCCAAATGGTGTTTTTTTTTGGATAATTGTTGGTTAAGCATCGAAGATGCAAGTTTTTTTTTTTTTGTTTTTTGCTTGGGTTTTGGCTATCTTGTGTATGGGACGGAGGACAGCTGAAGTTCCACGAGTGCACGAGCGATCATTTCATCGCCATAACTTCTTACGAATGACCTCTTAAGTTCCTCAACATTTTTAAAAAGGCATGTAGTTTCACTTTCTTAAAAAAGTTCACTTGTTGATAAAATCATCTATTAGCAGCAAACAAGCATTATTCCATCACTTGGATGGAAATAGGCATTGCATTGAAACCTGGATACACAAGTAGAAACATAGTATTTCAACGCAAATTGAACCATTTGCTGCTAAAGACATCCCACAATCATATAGTCATAAAAATTTTCCCACTTTTTTTTTTCTTTGGATGGACTCTTGATTTGATTCATTATCATTGCGCTTTTTCTAAGGCCAAATACCACAAAAAACCCCAAACTATATCACCATGACACACGTAACCCAAACTTTTTTAGGGAGATTTGCAATGTGGGTAGAGATTGTAGCCTCCGTATGAGTGATTGAACTGCTTTGATTTGAAAAGATCCCCAAGGAGGTGGATTTTTCTTTAGCTTTTTCTGCAGAGGAAGCATATGCCTGGTGATTTTGGGAACAAAATCTCTCAGCTAGTTGGCAATTCTAAAAAGCTGCTGGACTTGCATATGAGAAAGATTCTCATCGGAAAACTTGAGCAATTCTTTGGCAATATGATCACTAAGTTGGAAAGCGCCATCTACGTGCTTACATAGGAACTGTGGAAATCACCCTTAATGTTGGCATAGTGTTTGTTACTCTTTTCCCAAACTTCAACATGGCCTTGTCTGACCCCTGCCTGTTGAATGCTCTCAAGGTCCAATTGCCGATAACTGGTGCCCCTTAGACACCTGACTCCACTGCAGCTACCCTCCATTACCTAATGGTATACCGTGTACTATGCCACTTGACACAACTATCCCAAACTTTTTTTGTGTCACAGAAAAATCTTTATGCATGTGTGACATATATACCTTCTATTTCAGTTCCATCCATGGTATATTTTTCACATTGATATAAGTTCATGATTTTTAAAGTTTGTGATATTTGTGTCGGGCATCGTTTGGGGTTTTTGATGACAAAAAAAAAAAAGTTCGGAGTACTTTTGTCTCAGTGAGTATAGGTTATAATTTTTTGTAGCATTAACACTTCTTCTAACTAGAATTGTAGGTAGTATCTCCACTACAGTCCCTTTCTTCTTTGGAGCAACCCTAGTTTTTTAGGAGATAGAGCAGGCTGGGTGGTTACTTAGAGGTACTCTCTTGCATTGATATGGGTTCTGTAGGCACCATGGAACTGGTTTGGTATTGAGTTACAATCGCATTGGCAGGAACATTTTATTGAGAAGGACCGGCTTTTGGGGTCTTTGTTGGGGCCTGTGTCCGAGCTGCCCTTTGCGACATCTGTTTTTGAAGCTGCATTTGATTGTTTGTTCTTGGATTATGCTAAAGCTGCTCTTTGTTGCTTTATTTGGCTTGCCCTTAGGGTCCTTCTGGGGGGTGATACTTGGTTACTTTCTCTAGGCTTACCCCTGGGTTTTTTTCTCTGTAAGTGCTACCCTTGATTCTTCAATTGGCCCTCCTTAATAGATCAACATCTCCCATTTTTTCCCAAGCTACAGCAATGTGTAAATAGGTCATAGCCATGTTTCCTCAACCTTTTCCCAATTTTCCAGTGTGTTTTTCGTGGTGCTGAGCTTTCAGAAGCCTGTCGGGTTGCTCTTTCTCTAACGTGAAATCGACTTAAGAAAATTATCTTACACTTTGGACAAAAAGATGACATGCAATACAGAAACACAAATTGTGCAACTTACAAAAATATGACATGCAATACCAGAAACACAAATTATATAGGTTGCTTGACATTTATTTCTCCCTTATGCATTATTGTACCGTGGTTCCACTTGACTCGGCCTTGCATTATTAGCTTGTGTTGTCCCCTCACTTGCCCCTGCATTATTGACTTGTGTTATCCCCTGTTGTTGTGGCTACTTCTTAGATGGAAATCAGTCTAATTGTTGCATTCCTTAAGGCAGAGTACCATGCCTTATTGTAGAGTGGAAACTTAATTTTTTTTCATCAGCCCCGTCATCCTATTATTTGTGATCTCAATAGCTTGCAATTTCCTGTCCTTTCTACCCTGCTAAGTTGCTTCTTTAGTGGCAAAAGGTCGGGGCTTTGTGATTTGTTTACTCCTAGAATTTGTTACTTCTAAGGCTGCGTATGGGAAAACTTTTCCAAAGGCCTTCGACCCAAGGCAAATGGTGTTTGGTAAATATTTTGGAGAGTTTTGGGGAGATGCAATTATTGGAAATTTACATCTTTGTTGAATTTTGATGATTCCAAAACTATCTTTAGTACTACTATCTATTAGGATAAGTGCATATGTCAATGCCAAGATGAATTGTGTTGAGATCATTGATCCCTACGAGATCAATGAAGGCTAGAACAAAGATCGTGACAATAGGAGAACAAGTTCTGATATGACGAGTAGTTCATGGCGACTTGGAGATACCTCTTTTGTCCATGAGAAGTCTCTGGATGCTGTTGCACTCGAAAGGATCATTAAAAATTGCCATCGCAAGGCACTTAATTCGAACAATTGTTGGAAAGCATCAATAGATTGGTGATACCGAGCGCATGCTGATAATGAGTTTTTGGATCGTGCTAATATCAAGTTTCCTGTGATTCCAGTGAGTAATTCGTTTGAAGATGGCCGTTGAATACTGAGGACATAGCTGTTACGGGTGGAGAATCCACAGCAGGAAAATCGAGAAATAATCAGAAAAGTGACCGACAGCTTCTTGATGGAAATCTAAAAAACCAACGGAGTGATGGCTACATCAGATGCCATTTTAGAAAACTTGATGATGCGGAAGAAACGATTGTATGGGCAATCCTCATTTCGGCAAAAAGCTTCCACCCGCTCTGAAACGGCTCTTATGATCCTCATCACTCATCAGCATGATCGAAGACTAGGAAGCTTGAAAAAGGGAAAGAGAGAAAAAAAAAAAAACGAGCCTATCCTCGCTGTAATTCATCTTTCTTGTCTGTAATAGAAAAGTGTCATATGAAGGGTTTGAGCTGCTATGTAATTGTGACGAGGTCAAGTGTACAAGTGTAAGAACAAAGGTTGTGTCATGATATTGAGATCTATCAATTTATAGGAATAACACTTGCTGATTTCAACTTGCTCTGAAGATAACTAGTGAAATCAAGGCCGCATTGAGGCTATTATTTGGAGAGTGGCACGTAGGCTTGGAGATAAAGCCAAATCACTATAATTTGCTGTGTGCTTTACTTTTTCAGTTGATTAATGTTAACAACTGCTCACTAACCCTATCACTTAATATCCGTTATCAACATCCTGCGCACATACTTTTTTGTAATATGCT
>JAGVVM010022263.1:0-31703 GCA_019149425.1 Psidium friedrichsthalianum
CCTCCTTCCTCCCCTCCCCCTCTCTCTCTTCCCTCCCCCTCTCCCTCCCCCGCCCTTGCTCCCCGTTGACTCACGCCTTCCCCCCCTCCCCAGTCTCCCCCTCCCTCTCCCTCCTCGCCCTCCGGCAGGCGGCCTCCAGTACACCCCCGACGAAGGTGTCCCATACTCCCCGAAACGTCGCCCGCTGCAGGCTTCGGCGCCTCCCCCGCTGCCCACGCTGCTCCCCCTTCTCTCTCCCCTCCCCGACCGCGCCACGTCTCATCTCCCTGAAGAAGGCTCAAATACGGGAAAGCCTTTTAACTTTTGATCCTTCATCCTTGGGAAAATTGCTATCCCATGTTATGTGCAACTTAGATAAGAGGATCGGAGAATTGAGTTGAGCATAATTACACACTGGCAAGGAGCACTTAACGAGATGAACACCATCTGACAACTCCCCGAATACTGAACTTTCTTTGACTTAAATACTGTTCTTGCGCTGTACATTATGAAATATCTGAACCATATGTCTTGAGCATCATCCAGAATTGCGGTGGGAAGCAGATTTCACGACCAGAACTGACAATGGGCAACCCTGAAAGCACGGAAATGTTGAGGGTGTAGACTACTTCAACACACAATATTGTTTTAAGACAATTGGGACAATAGTAATGTACCATAGCTTGAGAGCACAATGTTAGAAACGGGCAACCAGGATGTCCACAGCTTTCCTTTTCGTAGAGGAACTGCAAAGGTTCCAAAGTCTGTCAACTTATTGGCTTTTGGCTCTTTAATTATATTTACATTTATATTGATAGACCTTTTATTTCTATGACGTAGTTGAAGATTGAACTCTCTTTACCAAGCATGAATAGAGAAAAAAAAAACGTACTGGGAAAGTATTCTCGAAAAACGTTGAGGACATTTCAATGAGGCAAGGAATGGATGAAGCATACATCATCATCTCGTGGCATCTTTACCTACTTCATACAGTAGGGAAACAACATAAATTAGAGACTTTGGATGAGAGTCGCGAAGATGCTAGATGATTATGCTTCATCCATTCCCGTGCTTCCTTTGGCTTTGTCTTTAAGTTTTTCTGAAGAAACCTTCCCACTATGTTTTCTCGTAGTACTTGTAAAAGAGAGGTTCTATGTTCCATTACTAGTTAGAGTCACATCAATGTAAATGTAAGGAAAGAGCACAAAAGACACAATGGTTGTATTTGTCATAAACTTGTGATCTTTATTTCGCATGGTTACAGTGCATCAAATGTGCCTATTATGATGTTACTTGTGTTTTATGACTTTTGAAGTACAATATTAGCCATATTTAGTGCCATCGAGGGGACAATTTGTTTCAAGTTCATGTCAGTATCTGCGAAACACTTGTTAAAAGAGTGGGATGGTGCAAGCCAATATTCCTCTTTGACGAAGTTCTTTGATGTTATGATTTTCTAGAGCTTCACATTTCGCGATGGGTGTGTTTAGCCTTTAGGATGCAAGTACCGATATTGTCTATAGTTAAAATAGACTTCTGAAGATTCGACTGACTTCCTATGTTCTGCAACATATGAAGCTGCCCAAGCAGCAGAAAAAAAAAAAAAAAAAAAAAAAAAAAAAAAAAAAGCAGCAAACACTAAGGCGCATATGGTAACGATTCTGATCCCAAAAAATGATTTATGATCGAAATGACTTTTTCTGATTCTGATCTGAATGAGTTTTGGAGAACCAGAAACGCGTTGATAACTGTACAAAATTTATATTTGAAAAAAACTGTTTTTCTTTCTAATTTTGTTCATTTAAGTCAAATAACTATGTAGTTACTTTGTTAAAATTTCCATTCTAAATAAAGGTTTAATCCCAAGCACACTAAAAAATTTAAAATATACAATTATTTTTTAGCATGTTCATTAAATGAACAAAAATTTTAATACAGGATGTTTGAAGTTCGATTGAAACATAGGAGCACGGTTCCATATTAGGATCAGTTTTTTTTAAGTGTTTGCGTTGTCCAAATACATACAAAAAAACAGCCAAATACAAATTATTCCTGAAACAAAAAAATCAAATTATCCTCCTGTGATATGAATGTATGAGCATCACTATCATTTGCAACTTGTGTCCTAAATCCAAGTGGGTGTTTGGCTTCAGCTCCACGTGCAGATGGTCACATTATGTGACACACGGCTATAAGTATATATTTTACCATCTGCATGGTGGATCCTCTCATCTTCTGCAACATTTTGTGTAGAGAGTTAAAATTTAGGAAAATTTAGGAAATTTAGGCCTCAATTTATCCTAAAATAAGGTCAAACTAGCATAATCTAAGCTTTTTCAAATGTGACTATTATGATGTTTACTTGTGTTTTATGACTTTTGAAGTACAATATTAGCCATATTTAGTGCCGCCGAGCGGACAATTTGTTTCAAGTTCATGATCAGTTATCTGGAACACTAATACAAAGAGTGGGATGAGCAAGCCAATATTCCTCTTTGACGAAGTTCTTTGATTTTATGATTTTCTAGATGCTTCACATTCCCGATGCGTGTGTTTAGCCTTTACGGATTGCAGTACCGATATTTGTCTATAGTAAAATAGACTCCTGAAGATTCGCTGACTTCCTATGTTCTGCAACATATGAAGCTTGCCCAAGCAGCCAAAAAAAAAAAAAAATTAAGGGTAAAAAAGGCAGCAAACACTACGTTGCTGGTTGTCTGGTCATGCTCTGTTTTGGTTTGTTAAGGTTTTTGTGTTTGTGTTTTTGTGGGTAATTGTTTTTTATTTTTTTTATAGTTGGTGCATGCCAGCATTACAAATCTTGGATACAAATGCTGTTTATGAAAATGACCTCTGAATTAAAATCCTTTATTGGAGTCCGACTGCCCTTTCAATCTGAAAATTCTGTTCCCAATGCAGAAATCAAAACTTCAATCTGCAAAAAGCCCGAGTTAGACAGAAGGCTATACAACACACAGAGAGAATCGGGTAAACAGTGCATGCTTAAGCATCAAGCTACTTTGAGACTGTTGGAAGCAGCATCTTTCCGCAGCCAGAAATTTACGAGGAAGGAGTCCATTATAATCTACATGGAAGAGAAGTGAGGAAATCAGCTCTCCAAACTTGAGACTGATAGAAACAATGAAAAACTTTACCTGAAGTATATGTGCCGCAACACAAGGAAGAACCAGCAGACCAGATTCACCAAATGCACCACTGAGCTGCTCAACAACAGCCACCATCACTGGTAGAGTTTTCTGCAAATTGTGGTCATTCTTGAGGAAGTAACCCTTGAATTATTAATCACAGAGCAGAAAGCAGACGCTCTGTGTTCCTCAGAAGAATAGACAAATGTAGCTGTTACTAATAGCTGATCCCTTAACTGAACAATCAAAACTCAAGGTCAAACATACCAAGAAGCTCACCCTAATGTACTTTTTCATCCATTGCCACGAAATTCATGCCATATATAATTCCAATTTCATTTAAGTTTGCATCCAACCAGTATAATCTCCAATGAATGCTGTGGGACTATCAGCAAGATGGCTGCTATCGCCAGAGGATGTCCAGATGGTTTTATAACTCCAATCAAATTCCAAACAACTTTCCTCCTTTCTATCTATTTTCTTTTTCTTCGTTTTTTTAGCTTTTCTATTCTCTGCAATTATTGAACTTGGTCCAGAATGACAATACTAAATGGAAGATTTATTCTAACCAAACACAAGTTATCCTCCTTTTAAAGGAATGAATCATGGTAGAACATCAATGTCACACTCTCAGCAAGGAATGAAGATAATTGGCAAAAGATAAAATCCTAAAAATTTCCTAAATATCAAAATTTAGATTTAGTTTATGTTCTTAAGTAAAATGCTTATAGGATCTCAATGATATTATATCTCTGCATCAAACAAACTTGTATCCTTCCTCTATTTCCTTGACTCAGATGCAGGGTGTAGTACTCTCTCACTTTTGACTTGGGCTACTTGAACTGCACAAGAAAAGAATTTAACTAAATACCTGTGGTATATTACCTGGCTTGCCACAACAAGAGCAGCATTTGCATTTTCTTTTTTTGCAAAAACAGATTGACCACCACCGGTGACAGTTGAGAGACATCGTATGGCAAAAGCATTAAATGCTAAAAGGAAGAGATGAAGAACTCTGCAGTCACATATCACATCATGTCATAGCTCAAGGCAGTTAAATCGCAATAGTGAACTTATTGGAAATTACACTAGTGAAATTAGAGTATAGACAGTGTGACCAGGAGACAACTGTAATGGTTTGGCTTCCTATAGTGGTGGCCAGACCAATCAACTTCAGATTTCAGAGACATCAACTGAATAATCTAAAAGAGATCAAAAGCAAGGTATTGTTTCTATACTTAGAGATATGAAATTTTTTGCTCAGTAATCTATGTTCAGATAATATATTTGTTAAAACATCTAAAAAGAAACAATAGTGTTTTCTGTAATTAACTTATCAATGGGCCCTCAGCTACACCCTTTGGAGAAGCCTAAGAGCAGAGAATTGAGGACAACTTAAAGAAAAGCTAATCAGAAAAGGACATTGTTATTTGTTACAGTGATATAGGGCCACCGATATCTACATTTTTGTGCTTTGATAATGAAGAAAGGTAGTTTCTTATGTGAAAATGCAGCAAACATTCACGATGTCTTGAAAGTTAATCTTACTATAGATACTCTAATGGTACCCACTCGGGAATAACTTCCCTTTTATTCTGGAAATCCTGAAGAACAAATTAGTACATGCATCCCACTTCACATTAGCATTGAAATATCTGCAAAGGAGTAAATATCTGGATTTTTGGTACCATACAAAGGTTGCAAAATGAATATTGGACAAGAATGAAGAGCATACATTCCCATCCCAATCGCAACAAGGAAAATTTCAGGTTGGACCATCAGCAAAAGTGACCTTGACCTGCTCACCTGTATCCATGGAACCTGCAAAGCAACATCTAGTGATATTAGCCAAACTGGAATGGACTCATGAATGAGGACCTTCAGTTTTAGACAGTATCATGTTCAATAAAGTCATCAAGGGCACATTATTATCCTCCAACAAAAGCAATGAAATCTGATAATTCGCCATTTGGTAAGTGCCCATCTAAGTAAGATGCACAAGTTTATCAAGCACAGCACTAGACAGAGCTCTTGGCATATCCATCAATTCTACCGCCATATCTCTTCACTGCCAACATTTAAAAGAGAACTATTTTCTTTCAACAAATCACTACGACTCTTTACTCATTGCTGCAGATCAACCAGAGTGCCTGTAGAGTAGTTAAAAAGGTAAACGCCGAAAGGATAGGAAAATCAGTAAGTCATCACCAACAGACTCCATGAGATCAACTAAGGACAACATACCAGGATAGCTAAAGCAAAACCAAATTTACATAATTTAGCAACCAATTAACTGGAAAATCATTCTGTAGTCATTTAACACAGTTTACGGAGCACAAAATCAGTGGCCTTGAAAAACCTAAACAAGTAAGTTTCCGCTCTGACAATTCCAGTCAGTCCTTTAGCCCAGCAACAAAACCCTCATAGAGCTCTATCTCTTCTATAAGAAGAAAAAGGCTAGCTTGACTTCATAACACCAATTGTAACTTCTCCGTACAGTCATATTCTCACCAGCCATTTTAACCTCTCCTTCAAAATGTCCCTAAATTACATCGAGACATGTAGAGACTGTCAGATCCTTTAAAACGTGGCTTACAGTTGATCTCACACAGATTTCAGCTCCAAGTACACAACACAAATAGTAGATATTGGCTGAATACATAAATGGCCTTAGTAAATGCAGTACTAAATCACGCTAGTCTTTTTTATAGAAAATATGAGCTTCACAATTACATTGTTTTTTCCCCAGCTGTCTCATAATTAGAGAGATGAACTGGCAGAAATAAAGAAGCTATTATAGTCAAGATAAAGGAAAAAGCTATCCCAAAGTCAGATCCAAGAAATTCAGGTATATCATATACTTGTAAAGCTTTTAGTAACCACAGTCTAGACACGGACATGATGCACATGTTTCGTTTTTGACATTGACAAAAAAGAAAGAAAGAAGAAGAAGAGCTGTGGCCCTTTACTTCCTTCAGAAAACTGAGAAACGATACTGTACTTTGAACTTCTGCTTGTCATAAGAAAATTATGCTACCCTCTACAAATCACAAAATGAAATAGCAAGGAAATTTTTGGGTCCTTACTAAACTGAGAAAAACTGCACTGATCCTTGAGAAAAGCTTCTGGTTGTTATCAACAAAATCTGCCAAGCCTGAGATATAACTTTTACTCAGCATTATGATAAAGGCCAGGTACTTTATCCACACATATTTTCAGGTCTCAGCAACATTTATGTGCAATATTTCCCAGTGACTAGTGAATAAAGAAAAGAAATTCAGCTTACAAATTGACAGTTTCTCAAAATCCGCCAAATCCGTAACATTCTTTAAATAAATTTGAATGATAGTTGAGACATACCTCTAAAAGATTCTCGCAATATCTGTAGGAAAAAAAAAAAAAACAAAATCATGATTTAGATTGGAACATCAATTTGTTGAAGGATAATAACCATTTTCTGTCGTTCCATGAAAGAGTAATTAAACAAAGACATGATCTCCATACTGCCGCATGAAGACTTCCGGAAAGAAGGGAGAGAAAGCTAAATCATAATCCAGAGGTAGGATTTAAGGGAAGAATGTAACAAGTACCTCATCAACGCCACAATGATAAGATAGACAAACTTAGAGGAAACATAATTAGATTATGCATTCCATTGGCCATACTTTTATAGTCAAAATGAAGAAACCGTAATAAGTCTTTACTCCTAGCACTCTTCACCCAAGGGGTACTTTGAAAGTACGTATAATTGCAATCCTACCAAGCAGATCAAGTAGCGATTACATCAGAGCCAAATAGGTATCTACCTATCTGGTAACTGCAGGCTCTTCAATCAAAAACTAATCCTCCAAGGTAATGATATACTGTGAGGTAGCAAAAATTCAGAAATATATGCGAGCACTACTTGGTGAAGACATTGAATGATTTCACAAGATTCAACATTTTTTTTTATGGCAGCAAACATAAAGCTTACGTCATTTAATTGGAAATAGAACATCAAGTACTCCCAGCTGATAAATTTAATTAAACAACAGCCTTATTTTTTCTCTTGCTAATCAGTATTTCTTCAGGCAATCAGTAACCAGAAAGATGGTAAGCTTTTGACCGCCTGTTTAGACCTGATCTATATATACAAAGTAAAATACTAGTTCCAATCATAAAGGCATCAAAGAACTCTGCATATACTGAAATGATTATATACCTTCCCCAAGATTAATGGAAAAAGAAGTGTGAGAACTAGACTTTTGAATAATTGCTTAGTCGGAACAGTGATTCCAACTCCATCAGCAATGAACTTGGAGATAGAAAATGGCACCTAGAAGGATACTCATGCCATCAGATTGTTGTAGAAGTATGACAGTGTTGAACTTAAGTCATATAATACCAGGATCATGTTGAAAATAAACAGCAAATAGATGCTTCTACGTATTTAAAGTAAACTATCATGAATCAACAGCCACGCACGTGAAAATAAATAAGTTTTAATGTCTAGAAAGCAGGACCAAGCTTACTCTAGAAAACTGAGTTAGGTGCAAAATTCTAGACGAGTTGTTAAGGCAGCCGCTCTTAGGAAATATTGCTGCATAATTATTGTAGAAAACTAAAATCACACTCTTTGATTGCAACAACCAAAGTATAAAGCATGAGGAGCACTTACAAATCTTTTTTTGGTAAGAGGGAGCACTTACAAATCTTCATTCAAGTAAAAACCAAAGAAAATCTTCCGGGTGTTTTTCAAAGATGGAAAGAGGAAGATTAAAGGAAAGAGAACAAAAAGTTGCATCAACAACAGCTCTCGAAGGAAAACAGAAAGAATTATAACAGCAGAGAAAAAAGCTGCTGATTAAAAGTAGATCAGGTAACACCTGGCACAACACCTCTTGTTCTGAGAATGACAGTACACTGACAAAGACTATTATAACTTACAATTAGAATTCCCAACAGATTTGATATCACTGTCATTGCAAGAGCAAGTGCAGAATTTCCTCCAGCAAGCTGCAGTCACAACCTTCCATCGATGGATAAATTATCATTGATAGCAACAACTTTGAAAGAAAAGAATAGTAAGCATGCCTGAGTAAGAGCCACTCCACTTGATAATGTAGTAGGCATACAGCTAAATATGGCCAGTCCTGCAGGATCAAGACAGAGCATTACAGAATTGAAAGAAAAAAAAAAGTTCTCTTTAAATGATTATGAGCTCTAAATGTAAAGTAAAGTAAGTCGATGCAAATATGAAGCTTGCTCTTCAACAATCATGTACAGCATCGAGTCCCCAACGAAAACCATTTTCGTTACTTTTTTAGTCAGTAGAATCTATGCAATCCTCATTTGCTTAATACAGTGAGGCGCAGATAGAGACGTCATCTTTATATGATTGACAAGGCATAACAGAAAGATATCCTAAAAGAGAGATAACTAACATCTATGTAAATATAAAAGGAGGCCAAAGTTTGCACGTCTAATTTATCAATAATATTGGATATATGAACAGTATTGACAACGGAACCAATAGCTATCTGAGAAAATAGGCAAGGAAAAAAGTCTTCCTGAACACAATATAAAAAAAGATGCACCAGTAGCTTACAAATTAATATGGTATAGTTTTTCTGCAAATTAAAAATTGTGTGTGTGTGTGTGTGTGTGTATGTGTGTGTGTGTGTGTGAGAGAGAGAGAGAGAGTAATCAATGCCCAACCTGTAACAAATTCTTGAGGCTGAAGCTGAATTTGCAAAATTAGCTTTGAAAAATATGGGCTGAACAATAGAATTGATCCCTACATAGAGAAGATGTATAACAGTTAAAACTCACTATAGCAGGATAACTAGATTTCATTTAGGTTAGTAGTCAAGCAGGTAGAGTGAAAGGAGACTGTTTGAGAATGATGTACATGGCCAGACCATAATTCACTTCTATATGCATGCCATAGCTGTATCTCATATGCAAATTTAAAAGAGTGAAAAGATAGATTCTGCAAAAGTTGGCTGCAAGGACAACCACATGAAATAAATGTCAAATGAAACAACTGACTAGGATGAATGATGTACAATATCAAAATATCGCATGACATTTACAATTGACCTACAATATGCACAAGCCCACAAAAGAAACCTGGAGTCATACAAGCCCAAACATTCCCACAGGCCATGCTTCCGCAGCCGCACCAATTTCTCCACTCCGCAATGTCAATCCTAGAACATGGAGGAAGCTTTCTATAAAGATGGCATCACAAAAACAAAGGAATATTATGTATGAGAAGAAAGGTTCGCTTCCTAACCTGATATAATAAAGATCCCGAATGTACTAAATTTCGATAAATAGTATCTATCTGCAAGACAACCAAGACTGGGATTTGCAAGTCCCAGGGCAACTCCACCTATAAGAGCTGTGGCATGAGATGAAATGGCATTAATCTACCATTACAGCACACATTTCATACAAATAGAAAGCATGGTACTGTTGTCAGACTAAAATCATTATTAGAGAACGAGATCACTAATAGGAAAATGATCTTGGTTCAAGCTATCAAAGCTCTCTAAATTTAGCTAAGAAATGAATTACTGTGGCAAACGGGTGAAGCTCAAGATCATGGATAGGTCCCACCCACCATGTTGACATTACAGATAAAGGCTAACATAATCACTGGCCTCCACGTCAGAGTGAATATGAAAAGTGGAAACTCCGCCTCTAGCGAGAAAGTAGAGAGATTACTAATGATATCCTAATGTGTACTGCAGTCGAGCCAGAAAATTTGCAATCTTTGCACCGACCAAGATACATGCCATCAAACAGATATCGTTACCTAATGGAAGAAAATTATCTGCAACAAACTTCGAGAATGGGTTTCCCACCTTTGCCTTCCTGGGAGTTTTGGGAGCAAAATCATTTCCACCTACCTGAAATCCAGAATTCATATACCTGTGAATTTAAAAATGGGCTCCACCAACTCGTTCTTCTCGCAATCACATCCTTTACGGAAATAATATCAAACAGACATCTGCTTCCAAAATGCCGAACCTAAAACACCACTTTAACTGAGTGCAGAACGTAATGCATTCTTGAAACATTTCTCCGAAACCCCATCGTGTATTAGAAGTTTAAAATTCACCGAACCAAACAGTCATTATCTCATCCACTTCTCAGAACACGCGAACGAAGCTCCCAGTTACGACGAATCGGTCTGAGCAAAGAGCCGAACTAACCTGACCCGATGCCCCACAGGCTGTGATGGGTCGCAAAGTCGAGCAACGCGGACCAATCTTGACGGGGCAAACGGAGAGACGAGTGCCATGCGAGGAGAGCTGCATGTTCCGGGGACAAAGCCGGACCGTTTTGGAGGTTGCAGGGGAGAGAATTAGGGTTTGAAGCGTTCCCGCCATGGCAATTCGCCTGTGGGAACGTTGCACTCTCCCTAGTCAATTTTCTGAAACGTACTGATGCTTGTTTTCCCCCTTCTTTTTAATGCCTGAATTTTATTTTTTTTGTGGCTACCATTGCGCAATTGCTTTATGGTTTCCTTTTTTTTTTTCCCACATATATATATATATATATATCTCTTCAATTTTGTCATTTCAAGTTAGGGACGAGTTTGAGAGTACGTTGATGCGGCACCGACATGATCTGTCATGTCAATAATTTAATCCAAATTGAACATAAAAATGTATAGTTGAAGCACCCAATCGAGGACAAAATAAAAAATTTCAAGGATCAAATTGAAGAAACTCCAATTTATGTCTTCATCCCTTTTTAATAGTCACTTCTATCCATAACTATTCAAATTATATTTCATGCTTTCATATTTCTAACATTGCATAACATGATCAATCTGTCCTATACAGATGATCCATGCCCGTTAGTGCGACCAATTTAGTGTAGTTATCTCTATCACAATTTTGGAACAAATTCTAAAATTGCATGTAAATGCTGGCGGACAATGCGGGCTAAGCATTTGAATGAACACGTGGCATTGATATGGAATAAGACGATAAAAAGCCTAGGGAAATTTTACAACAATAGTCCCTATGCTAGTAGCATTATTTAATTCACGTCGTCAAACTTTATTATTTTAGCAAATTTGGTCCCTCAAATAATCCTCGATCCTAGTTTTTGGACAAAATTTTCCGTTTCAATGTATAGTAAAAGTTTATCTAAATACTAAAGATTGGAATGTGAAGTGGATGTGCTATTATTGAAAGAATTGATGACCTATGAACGATTCTTCCTAAATGATTGTTCCTTGAGTATTACTTTTGTCAGACTCTGTCAACATAGACATGACAAAATTCTACAAATCTTAGCTATTCCCGTGATAATTTATAAGGATTCGAGTGAGCTAGCAGATCTAATAGACACCTGTTCAGCAATTTCTACCTACATTTGGATGGAAGCATCTTAAAATCAAGATTGAAAATCAGGTTAGAGACCGAATCCATAAAAAAAAAAAAGAAAATATGAGGACCAAAATGAAGCATCAGCATAATATGGGGACTGTCTTTTATTACTTGCTCAGTATTTTCATTTTCATTCAACGTCAGCATCACGCGTATGCCCTCCGGCGCTTAGCCAGCATATTCGCCGTTCTTTGGCCGAAAGAGTGGAATTCGTCCTAAATCGGGAACAATATGAGTTTGGGGACTAAATCTGTCAAAAAGATAAAGTACCTGTATCGAAATTTAATAGTGAGTGTAGTACAGGGACCATTTCTGCAATTTCCACGAAAAATAGAGAGAGAGTGTTCTGCAGCACCGTCAAAGCTTCCGACTCAGTTCAGAAAGGAAAGCGAAGCTACCGCAGAACGAAAATGGCAGCGATGGCTCGTCTGCATCTCCTGTATCCTCCGACTATCTCCCGACCTTCTCTTCTGTTCCTGAAACCTTCGCTATCTCCACGTGCTTCGCGCATTCGCAAGCTGTCCTCTTTCCGTCGACTCTGCTCCAACGCAGATCAATCACCTCAGGTCTCTCTCTCCGAATCGATGCCTTTGGTGTTTCCTGTGTGTGGGATTTTATGTTGATCCGTCTCTCTGACGGCTTTTTCTCGCAATCAGAGCGCTTCTTCGGCGGGTGCGTCGAGCGTTTCTATTGTAGGGGACCTCTTGGATTATCTCAATGAGTCCTGGACTCAGTTTCATGCTACAGGTACTGAAAAATTCTGTCGTTTGTGGTTCAAGCTTTGGTTTATGGTAATTGAGGATGATTGTGATGCTAGTTCGTCAGCGTTTGTTCAAAATGCGTTTATATGTCTGCCTTGGAAGAGTTTGAAAGCTACAATGCCTTTCACTACAGTTCCTTTCTCGTGTATGAGCTCCGCCTATCGGTGCTTAGTTGTTGTTTAACATGCGTAAAAGTACTCGTAAAAGGCATCGTATAAGGTTTAGGTGTTTTTGTTGTTTTGGAAGACTGAATTTGCTCCGACAGTTTTGTGTTTGCTAGGTATATGATCCACAAATTATTTGAAGATATTCGATTAACTGGAATTAGTCAAATTATTGGAATGGATACCGTCCCAAAAAAAGAGCTGAGACATTATGCCAGAAGTTTGCAGTTTGGATCAGAAGTTAATATACAATATTTGGGGTTCTGCTTATTTGCTAGTCTTTCCACCAAACGTGTGCGGTTCTAATTAAAAGAAGGTGAAAAATGTATGAAGCCACCCATATTCCATTCCCTGCAGATGAATGGAACTCCTTTATATTGTATACCTAATATATGGATGGTACTGCAACAAGACCACATATCCTCACAATATAATCAATTCCCTTTGGTTCAAGGTCAATCACTTGCTTTGGGCAAGTAGCAGTTGTCTTAGAAATCTGGTGTGGATTATATTGGGCAATGTGTTTTGCCATTACTGTCGTGATATATTCTTGCTCATGAATTTCTTACTAACAAATTCAAGGTATCCAGGCTTAACTTACAATCTGAAGAGTTATGGAACACTGCAAATGTTGATGCAGTGGCTTCTTGCTTTCACAACTCTTTGATTACCATTGAAATTATTCATGTGGAGGAGCTCAGAGTCTTTCACTGTGTTAACAGTATTAAACAGAAGTTGATTATTTGTCCTCGACTTTTGGAGATTTCTTGCATTAACTGTAAAAGTTTAGAATCGTGGAAATTTTGATCTTCCTTCTTTGGACGTTTCCAAGCGTCAACATACTAAAACATTGTCAAGTAGAGCCACTTTGAGATACTCTGAAAAAACATTGGTTATTTGGATCTCGTAGCCAAACCTGTTGATGGAAGCTTTTTCATTATCATCCTTGTTTTGTAATATTGTGCTGTTGTACTAGCAGTCGTAGTTGTATTATTAGTAGCCATAGTGTTGTTAAGGAAAAATAGCTAGATATGCTTTCACTAATTTAATCCTATCGTGAGGATTAAATGATGGAGACTAGCTTTTATTTTTTTTATTTTTACCCTGATTTTGATATTGGGCCTATTTGATTTGCTTTCCAAAAATTTGTTCCATGCCTTAAGCATAATGTCTGATTGCATCTAGTGAGAGTTATCTCATCCTAGTTGTTTTCATACAGATTTTGAGAGGGGAAGGAGTTTTAGACTTTCTGACAACTTTCTCTGTGTGGTGAATGTGAAGCAATTGTTGTGACGCAAGATTTTAAATAAGAAAACTGGTTGTGAATAATGGATAGGCCCTTCCTGTGCGAGCATCGTTAGATAAACTGCCACAAGTTCCTTCCACTGGGCAAGTGGACCTTGTTATACAGCAGAGTTTAACATGTAATCACCACAATCTGTAGTATGATTGCACCGTGGCTCCATGCGCGGTGTCATATGATAGTTATGTAACATTTCATTGAAACCTCTGGTGAGATTTATCTTGTCCTGACATAACCAGCATTGAGGCTATAGTCATAATTGTTGTTAACATATCCAATTCGTACAACTAAATGTACTTTTCCATAACATTTAGATGATGCTTTTTACCTTCGTGTGTCCAGCTGAAGCCAAAAGACATTTAATCGATGCTGGATTTCATTTGCTGAATGAAAATGAGGAATGGAACCTAAAGCCTGGAGGACGCTACTTCTTTACGCGGAATATGTCTTGTTTAATTGCTTTTGCTGTAGGAGAAAGGTCAGTGAAGTACTTCTTGATTTGATCATCATATCGTTGGTAGAGGGAATCAGCTGGTGTGGAGGCAGGCTTGCAATCTTATATACTTGATGTTCGTTCTGTGAAGTGCCAGTAAAACATCATCAGGACATATTGCCTGGTTAATGTCTTAGGAAATAGCGCTTGGCAGCAGACTCAGTACTGGAACTGAAGTGATTATCATAACTAGTGCTTTTAGTAGCTTCAATCCATCTCAAAATAAGTTTTATATGTGCTTTCTCTTGTTGATGTTGATGCGGTTGCCTCAACAGGAATCAAAGTTTACAACTTTTTTTTTCCCCTCGAATTTGCAAAAGTAATTTGTCACTTTGTTTCCATTATTAACTGCGAATTTTCCATTTCATTGTTTTTGATAACTACGCCTTTCTGGTTTTAGTTTGCAGATATGATGTTGGCAGTGGTTTTCATGTTATTGCTGCTCACACAGACAGCCCTTGCTTAAAACTGAAGCCAAATCTGCATCAACCAAGTCTAATTATCTCATGGTCAATGTGCAGACTTATGGTGGTGGTTTATGGCATACTTGGTTTGACAGAGATCTGAGTGTTGCAGGAAGGGTCATAGTGAGAGATAGTGATGGTTCCTTTCTGCACAAACTTGTCAAGATTAAAAGACCACTTTTACGCGTACCCACCTTGGCCATACACCTTGACCGGTACGTTTGGCTTCCTTGAATAATTATTATGAGGATATACCCTAATTATCTGTGGGGCCTTTGTTTTGTTTTGATGTTACTCTGCTTTGGTCATCTTCATTTGTGTACTTGACACATAGTGCAGTTTTTTTTGTTTTGGATAAATATCTTGCCTGGTGGCAAATCCATATCCTCACTGACACTGTGCTGGGATGTTATTATTTTTCTTCTGATGGTTCAGCACAGTAAACAAGGATGGTTTTAAGCCTAACCTGGAAACGCACCTCATTCCACTGCTTTCCATAAAACCTGATGAAACATCTGCAGAGTCAAAAGAGAAAGGTGCTACAGTTTCCTCAAGGCCCGCTCATCATCCCCTGCTGTTGCAGGTAACTGTCTCCATTTGCAATTTTGGATGGAAACTGCAAAATACTAGATTCTATGAGGGTATGGATATAAACAATTTTCATGCTAATGTACTTCTTTAGTTCCAATTACGGTTAGGCAAAGCAAGAGAGTCACTGAGATTGTATTCTCATATGTTCTATCCAAAGTATAGGTGGCAAAATCTATTCCATTCTTTCCGGAAGATTGGTGATATTCAATTTAGATGACTTTCTACTGGAATCCATGCTGTCTTCTTTATGTGCTTTGTTTTTTTTTTTTTAATCTCTTCTTCCTTTTCTCTTTTTTTGTTGTCGTGTATTTTGTTTTTTAGTTGGTATATCTGACACATGATCATCAGTTTCACCTGCTTGCTCGTTGGAGTTGTCTCCAAGTCTCGGGTTCTGAGATAGAATGCTTAGAAATTCCTTATGTCAACTATCTAACATTTCTTTTTTCTCTTCCAGATATTGTCCGATGAACTTGGATGCTGTGCGGATGATATAATGAGTATTGAGTTGAATCTTTGTGATACCCAACCTAGCTGCCTTGGGGGTGGAAACAATGAGTTCATCTTTTCAGGAAGATTGGATAATCTTGCTTCAAGCTATTGTGCATTGAGAGCTCTAATTGACTCTTGTAGATTACCCGCGGATTTATCAACTGAGCATGCTGTTCGGATGGTCGCTTTATTTGACAATGAAGAGGTGAAGTTCACTGGCATATTTGTATCCTTCAGTTAACATAATGTTTTCTCCACTCCTCTTGCCTAAAAGAAAATAGGCAGACCAAAGCACGGGTCTCCACCTGCTCTTGCGGCTGAAAAAGGAGTTTAAGAATTCAGATGGTTTTTTGGCTTTGCTGATTTAGCCATTGATTCGACGTTCTTAGTCATGTTGATGATATTTTAGAAAGAATACTGTTCAAGTTTCCTGATTAATTAGAATATTGCTATGACTGAGGGAAAATAAGAAGATTTAGACTGCTTTGCTCCCCGACACTTTCTGTTGATGCATGAACATTTCAAGTTCAGTAGAAAGTTATGCTTACGCATATAAATGTGATTATGCTTATGGATACAAAGGGATATGTAAGTGCTGTTTGTAATAAACTTATATTCAAATCTGTCCTCATTATAGAAGAAGAACATTCAAATTCATTGTCTAGATGTTTTCTGTAGTTTTGTCTTCACTCTGACCTGTGTCAAACATGAGCCAGACAATTAACAAGATGGTAATTAACAATATATATTGTTAGGTAACTGTACTCAGAAAATTTTTCATTATCCTCTGATTGTCATCAGCAGCACCAAATACACTCATGCAGGGAGAGTGTAGTGGATGGATCAGCTTTTATGCATTGATCTTGCTTTGCTACTTTGAATAAAGTAGTAAAGCTGTTAACTCTATTGATCAGGTGGGCTCGGATTCCCTTCAAGGAGCTGGTGCGCCGACCATGTTTCAGGCCATCAGACGCATCATTGATTCCTTAGCTGATAAATATGTTCGGGAGAATGCTTTTGAGCGTGCGATACGGAAATCTTTTCTTGGTACGTTTTGTTTTTCTCATTATGAGATTGGTGTTGCATTGTCCTATTTATTATTTTGTACTTGTTGACTATATGTCAAATTGTATCCATAACTTCTCTCAATGATCTAGTCAATTATGAATGATTGGCTATGAGATGAAAAAATCTTAATGGTGGTGGCTTCCAATAATTGCAAAGGGTAGTAAGAGGCAATGGACCTTTGTGATGACGTGGCTCAACCACAAAGCTCAATTCTATCCACTTTTCTTGTTATGCTGCAGATATTAAAGGTTCAAATTGCGTTAACAGCAAACAATAATAAGCTTTTTTCTTTTTCACGTGTGCATTTCTTCTGGTATTTCTTAAAGCCACTTTCAGGAGGTCCTGTGATCTCTTAATTGAATATCACCAGCTAATAAACGCGTTTGTGTTGTATTTTCATACTAATATGATTTGTCTCTCCATAACTGCTGACATCTAGGATAATGCAGTTTCTGCGGACATGGCTCATGGCGTTCACCCAAATTTCATGGACAAGCATGAGGAGCACCATCGACCTGAAATGCAGAAGGGGCTAGTAATTAAGCACAATGCCAATCAGCGTTATGCTACCAGTGGCATTACCTCTTTTCTTTTCAAAGAAGTGGGCAAAATTCATAACTTGCCAACACAGGTAGATTCAGTTTTAACACTGAGATGTCTCTTGAAACTTAAGCTCCTGTTATAGCTTTGGTCAAGATACTCTCTATCATATTAGAGCCTTGGGAAATTTAGTTGTCATCACCAAATTGTGGCAAAGCAAGATATTGACTTGTTGCCTGCAGTCTTTAATTAAAAAAGATTCTTGGTCATTCTTGCCATTTGCATAACCAAGAATTGCTATTCCTTATATGTTAGAATTAATAGTCTATAATAGTTAGATCAGCTTTCAGCAATTAACTTTGTCCTAATTCTACTTTTCATTTCCGTGGACCAAGGAGAAAGGGAGGACCTTATGCTTCTTAAGATGATTTTTTTTGCAAGAAAAACAAGGA
Source organism: Psidium friedrichsthalianum (assembly GCA_019149425.1). Classification (NCBI taxonomy): domain Eukaryota; kingdom Viridiplantae; phylum Streptophyta; class Magnoliopsida; order Myrtales; family Myrtaceae; genus Psidium; species Psidium friedrichsthalianum. The sequence continues at coordinate 17,841 of JAGVVM010022263.1, forward strand.
GATCAACCTCTTTGAAATATCAAGATATGAGTTTTTGTAACTATCACATCAGCTACTATGGAGATGACATGTTGGCCTGCTTTAACATTTTCTCTCCATGTTACTCTTCCAATGCATATCCTAGGATTTACTATCAATCTCACATCTTTGTTTTCACTGCTGAAGTCCGGGAATGTTTAATAAGTGTGTTTTCGCTACTATGCAGATACCATGTTGGCCTGCTTTAACGTTTTCTCTCCATTTCATTCTTCCAATCCATATCCTAGGATTAACTGTCAATCTCACATCTGTGTTTTCACTGCTGAAGTCCAGCAATGATTAACAAATATATTATACATGTCATCCTTATCTTACTCCATTTTAAAAGTTGTTATCCACAAGTTGCTAAGGATTTACATGGTCTGGAGGTTTTGGATGGTTGCTCGAAAGCTACTGCGATTTCACTTCTACTTCTTGCTGGACATATCTTTATCAGTCTCTCACACAAACATGCGCATACGTAAATGTGTGTATTCATTGATTATATTGCAATATGGTGTCATTTGAAATCAAGCTCTCTTTAGTTGGTTTGAACTGAAGTTTGTGGTTGTGCCATGCTTTATACAGGAGACCTAACAGAAAAATTTTTGCATGACTATTCTGTGTGTAGGAATTTGCAGTTAGAAATGACATGGGATGTGGATCCACCATAGGTCCGATACTGGCATCAGGAGTTGGTATCCGCACGGTTGATTGTGGCATTGCTCAACTTTCGATGCACAGGTATTGAACTGACCTGGTGAAATTAATTGTGATGGTCCCATGGTCTGTATTCATCACATCTGCTGTAGCTTGTTGCTCTATAGGCAAGTAGTTACAAATCGGCATTTAAGAAGAGAAATTCTAAAACATAACTCAGTATATCCAGCAGCTATATCTCTCAACATCAACATCACCTTTATCCCAAACCAAATGGGGTTGGCGATCGATGAACCCGAAGAGAAAAACATAAAATATACTAAAATAAAAGTAAAGACAGAGATACAAAAAAAAAGGGCAATCTGGAACATAGGAAATTCCCTCATCTATAATGCGAATAGCTTTCCTCCACTTCGTCATAAGATAAATCGTATACCAATCTATTTCTCTCTCTATTAAATCTTGTTTTACTACCTTTCCCCAAGCAAGTTTCGGCCAACCTCTTCATTTCTTTATGTCATGTTCGCGGTAACAAACTTTTTTTCTTACCCGGGCATTTAAGGGTCTATGGAGAATATGTCCAAACCATCTCAATCTATGTTCTTTCATCTTCTCTGCCATCGGTACTATTTCAACTTTTCGTCGAATATCGTTATTTCTTATCTTATCCATCTTTGTATGACTACACATCCACCTTAACATCCTCATTTTCACTACCCTCGTTTTATGCTTATGTTGCTTCTATAGTGGCCAACATTTAGCTCCGTATAGCATTGCAGGTCTTATTGCTGTTCTATAAAATTTTTCTTTTAGCCTAAGAGGGATTTTGCGATCACCCAAAAATCCTGATGCACTGCTTCATTTTATTCAATCTGCTCTGATTTTATGGCTAACATCCTCATTGATCTCGCTCCTCTTTTGCAAAATTGATCCCAAATATCTAAAAGCATCTTTTTTACGTACCTCCTGTCCAAGCATATCTACAGATTTTTTATCTCCTCCTCTTATCGTAGCGAACTCATAATTCATGTATTCTGTCTTACTCTGACTTAACGTAAATCCTTTAGACTCTTAGTGTGTTTCTCCATAATTCTAATTTAGCACCAACCTCAGCCCTGATTTCATTAATAAGCACAATATCATCTGCGAATAGTATACATCACTGCATCTCATCTTGGATATCTTTTGTTAACTCATCCATAACTAGTGCAAAAAGATAAGGACTCAAAGCCTAACCTTGGTGTAAACCTATTGTGATTGGAAAATAACTTGATGTGCCATTATAAGCCTTCACATATGTAGTAATACCATCATACATATCCTTGGTTGCCTCTACATACTTTAAGGGTATTTTTTTTTCTCAAGAACCCACCACAAAACTTTTCTTGGAACCCTATCATACGCCTTCTTGAGATCAATGAACATCATATGTAGGTCCTTCTTCTTTTTTCGATATTTCTCCATCAACTGTTGTATTAAGAAGATAGCCTCTGTAGTGGATCTTCTTGGCACAAATTCAAATTGATTTACAGAGAGTTTGGTTTCTATTATCAAACGATGCTCAATGACTCTTTCCCTCAATTTCATTGTATGGCTCATAAGCTTAATGTCTATATAGTTGCAACAGTTCTGGATATCTTTCTTATTCTTGTAGATAGGTACAATTATACTCTTTCTCCATTCATCAGGCATCTTATTAGTTTGGAAAATTTTATTAAACAGCTTAGTCAACCAACTTATTGCCACATTTCCTAAGCATCGCCACGCTTCAATAGGGATACCATCTGGCCTCAAGGCTTTACTAGTCTTCTTCTTCTTTAATGCTTCCTTAACTTCCTGCACTCTAATTCTACGCACAAACCTTCTGTTTAAATTATCAGAGGTGTCCATCAAATCCACCTCACTTCTATCGCTCTCCCCATGAAAAAACTTGTTAAAATAATTCATCCACCTTTCCTTCACTTCTATATCTCTTACTAACAGTTTTTTATTTTCATTCTTGATACATTTAACCTGGGTTAAGTCTTTACTTTTCTTGACCTAGCTATATCTCTACGCCAAAAAAATACATTTCCAATCTTCATTTGTATCTCTCAAACTTTTAGTGCTGCTTCGTTTAAGTTTGTTAGTCCGGCATCTATCTATTCATAAGCCTATGTACATTGTGCTCAAGAGCTCATTTGATGGGCCGTCTTCAACATAGGAACACGAGGGATCCGTGTGATATGTTGATTTATTTTCACCTTCCAGCAGGACGCATATTTGTAACTTTCTTCCCTTCTCTTTCCGGGGTGGGTTGCTGTTTGTTCATGACAGATGCTTTTTTCCTGTGTGAAAGTTGAAAAGTGGGAAACTGGGGTCATGATTCTGTATTTTTTTTCACATTTACAGTGTGAGAGAAGTATGCGGGAAGGAAGATATTGACATTGCGTACCAGCATTTCAAGGCATTTTATCAGAGCTTTTCGCATGTAGACAGTAGGCTGACCATTGACTTTTAGTAAGTCTACAAATATCTGTCTGAATTATTTATTTAATCCCTTGGGGCCTTCTGTGCGCCTAAATTGCAATTGAGATAGAGACGGAGGGAGGGAGGGAGGGAGAAAAAAGAGAAAGGAGGGGGGGGGGGGGGGGGGTGGGAGTTGACGAGGGGCTGCGGGTATCTGTATACACATCCAGAAAAGTGGAAATTTTTTCTTCTCGGAGAATTGTTGTGGGTTTTTGTGGGGGGTTGAAATTTCGAAGCAGGAATTTTTTCACTCTCAGAGAGATCTATTCTGGGATGAGCAGGGGGGACATTCCTTGTCTGATTCAACTGTGAGTTTGTAAAATTACACTTTTATTTTTGAAGCTTCCTACCGTACACTTCGGTCTTATTTCGTTTGGTGACAAATATTATTCTTGTACTATTCTCTGGTGATAATGCAACTGTCAGTTTGTGAAACTTTACAAAGTAGATAAAGTAGTGGGGTGGCTGCTTTCTGTTGGAAATTATTGTGTACACGTTAACATATCGGGAGAAATACGTAATACTATTTGCATGTGATCAGAAAATAACAACACATAGAAGATGATAACAATATTTAATACCGATCAAGTCAATGTATAATCTTTACAAATAAAGATTACAAAACAAATAAAAAACAAATAAACTTGCTGAATACTGTAAACTCGAAAAAAGAATTTGACTAGAGGTGAGATATGGCTAATTGAATCTCTTTAAGGCGGTTAGTTTCTATCATTGGTGCTAAACAGTTTCATGAAATATACCTTTTAAGCTACAACACCTCGAACTTTTTTGTATCAGCAATATACGAGCAAGTTTCTTTCGAACACTCTCAAAATCAGCACACTATGAGAGAACTAGAGGAGTGTTTTGAGTTGTAAGTTGTTATTCTGAACTGAGGAGACGTGTCTAGTTATAGACCAAGGAAATAGTTGCAGACATAATCCAAGTCGGTTACATTGATATTAATTCATGTTGGTTGTATTATCATAAGTGCACATCGGTTACGCTCCCATTAAATCATGTTGGTTACGCGGATATAAATACACATTGATTATGTTGACATTAGTGCAAGTCAATTACGTTGACATAAATTGAGCCATTAACACTCATAATTATAACAATCACTCACATAATGGCTCAACAAAATTAAGACTCGAGAAATTTCAAGTGTGTTTGTGGAAATACACTACGTCAAGATAGGTGACTTTCACTTTGAGCATTCTTTAGTGAAAGCCTATTGGACATATTTAACCAGTCGGTGGACTTAGCCTTAAACCGTCAATTGTTGGTGTAGACCCAGATAATAGACCTCACATAGAATATCTCCGAATCAAGATGAGTTCTCTGTTGTGTTCATTCTTTTGGCCCTGAACCTCTCAGGATTCATGTGTGCTTTAGAAAATTAGCCTTTAAAGATTTTCATTGAGTCGGCTAGCTCTACACATATAGATGCATTCTTATTAAAGGTATTCTATCATACCTTACTAGGATGTTGAATCCAAAATGTATGAATTATTAAACGCATAGCACACCCTAAAAAGGCTATAGGAAGCACTGTTGCTTCATAAGAATGGGAGATAGTGCTAAGTTAGAGTTTTTGAAATTTGCGTTGTCATGTTGAACCTAGTCTATGGGATCTCCAATCGCATAGGTTAAGTTTTCAACTCAGAAGCTCTTTATTGGATCAATACTTTTAATCCCATTTCTCTCTATGCACAATTTACTTGCTTTCTCAACAAACCTTTTGTCAGCAGATCGGCAATGTTTTCCTTTGACTTCACAACATCTAAAGAATTATTTCATACGAGAACAACTGCCTTACAATGTATGTCTACAATGAATGTGTCTAAACTTACAGTTATATGTCACATTATGTGCCATTACAATAGCTGCTTGATTATTACAATGAATGCACATTGCAGGTATAGATTTTGGCTATAATGGAACATCCTCTAAAAACTGACGAACTCACTCTGCTTCTTCAGCAGTTTTATCTAAAGCAATAAACTCTGATTCCATCATGCAGCGCGTTATTAGAGTTTGCTTTGAGGATTTTCATGGTACTACGGCCTATCCTAGCGTGAACACATATCTACTAGTCGATTCATCAGAATCCAAAATGTAATTTGCGTCATTATAATCTTCTAACACGGTTGGATATTGATCATGTTTTAGAATATAGTCTCTGATATTTTTCAGATACTATAATACTTTTGACAAAGCATTCTAATGCTCGTGATTAGGATTACTTGATATCTATTCAATTTTCCTACTAAGCATGCTATATTTGATCTAGTGCAGTTCATAATATACATGAGGTTATTGATTACATGAGAGTACTTCAGCTGCTTGATACTATTTTTAGTATTCTTTCTTAAAGTTAGGTGCGGTAAAAAAGGATTATTGACACCTTTAATGTCAAATTCTTTAAACCTCTCGGTTGCCTTTTCAATGTAGGGAGATTGTGTTAATTCTAGGCCATCAAAATTCCTTAGAATTATAATGCGAAGTATAACATCGGCAACACCTAAGTCTTTCATTTCAAAGTTCTTTTCAAGAACATTTTTGTTGATCTTGATAACTTTAGCGTTTATCTCCAAAAATCAGCAATTCATCGACATATAGACAAATAAGCATACATTCAATGGACGTAAATTCGATATATACACATTTGTCGCATTCACTGATTCTATATCTATTTTGAATCATTGCATGGTTAAATTTCTCATGCTATTGTTTAGGAGTTTGTTTAAGTCTATACAATGATTTGAAAAGTCTACACACTTTGTGTTCTTGTCCTATAACATTAAATCTTTTAGATTGTCCCATATAAATCTGTCATAAAGATCATCATTTAAATGCAATTTTCACATCCATCTGCTATATTTGCAAATTGTATAGTGAAGTTATACTAATCAACATCTTAACTGATGTTATTCTTATTACTGGTGAATATATATATATATATATATATATATATATATATTAAAGCAGTCTAGATTTTCTTTTTATCTAAATTATGCCGTACTTATCAGTGGAACCATAAGCTTTAATTTCTTATTAAATATCCATTTGCATCCAATTGGTTTATTTCAGATGGACAATCAACCAATTCCCAAGTATGGTTACTTATGATAGAATCAAGTTCATTGTTAACAGCTTCTTTTTAGAAAGGAGTATTTAGAGATGACATTGCCTCTTGGAAAGTTTGAGGCTCACTTATAACATATATATTAGAAAGTTAGGTTTGAAAGATTTTGCAATCCGCGACTTCTTGCTCTTTCGAATTCGGTGTCCTTAACCTCAAGTTCATCATTCTTAGATTCTTAGTTTCTAAATCTCTTTTGAGAAAGCTCACCCTAATTTCTTTTCACAAGGTATATATTCTCAAAGAATCTAGTATCCCTTGATTCTAGGATAGTATTGGTATGGGTTTTCGAATTTTCACATTTGTGGACCAAAAGTTGTACACGCTGCTATTTGAGCAAGGTCAATAAATATGCAATCCACCGCTTTAGGTCCCAAAATTGTAGGATAGTAGTCTTTCATCCCATAACTTATAAAGAGTGTTACTTGTTTTCTTGTGGGGTATTTATTAAGAATATAGTTCGCAGTTAGAATTGCCCTCACCCACAAGTTTTGAAGTAAACTAGAACTTAAGAGCATGGAGTTAGCCATCTCCTTTAAAGTTTTATTTTTCCATTCAGCAATTTCATTTTGTTATGAAGCATAAGGTGCAATTGTTTGAAGAATTATCTCCAAACTAGCACATAATTTCTTTAAATTGGAGGAACTATATTCATCCTTTGTCAGACTTAAGCATTTTGATTTGTATTAAGTTGGTTCTTAACATCATTTTATACTTGATAAACATGCTCATAGTCTCATCTTTGCCAATAACAGATAAACGCAAGCAAAATCGAGTGCAATCATCCACAAAAGTGATGAAGTACTTTTTTTTTTTTATCACATCCACTTTCTACAAACTTTAAATCACATAATCACAATGAATTAATTGTAGATGTTCACTTTATTGAAAGATTTTTTGGCAAATTTTGTCTCAACATAAGTTTCACACTTGTAATAGGCGCCCAACTCAAACTTGGAATTAGCCTCAAGTTTGCTATCTTCTTTATTGTATCATAGTTTACATGTTTAATATATCATACCATAGATAATGGAGATAAATATAAACTGAAGACTTCTCTTTATTACTAGTCTTTGGATACAAAATTTCGAATTTTCATAAATAACGGTCATATTGTTTTTGAACATGTCATTGGTCAAGTACTCTTTCTTCCCATAAATTTTCCCTTTAGAAAGTACAAACTTGTCAGATTCAAAAACAATTTTGAAGCCCTTCTTAAACAAGTATGGACTAAAATGAGATTCTTTCTGGATTTTCGGTACATGCAGCATATTTAGTAATGCAATCTTTTGCCGGAGGTGAGCTTTAGGATCATTTTTTCTCGCCTGATAATTTTTTGTTGATGTAGAGTTAGCCACATAAAACATCTCCTCTTCCCTATCCTTTTCATAACGACAGAGTAGGTGTTTGTCCATACAAATGTGATTTGTGGCACATATGTCCAACCACCAATCGATATTTTTCAACACAAAGGATTATCCACACACACCACAATAGTCAGTCTTTGATTATCTTTATGCTCTGTTAGATTTAGTTGTTTGGCTGCACCACCAACTCCCTTGCCTTTGCTCAAGCCTTCTTGCAATCCTTAGCCCGATAATGCAAATAAAACGTGTCCCATGAAATTTTTGGAAACTGTTCCTTATGCTTAAAGCCTACACTAGTGACATTTTTTTCGATTTCTCCGTTCGGTATAATTGAAAATGGGCACTATCAAAGAAGGCAAAGCTTGTTGATATATATCCCGCACCACAAAAAATGGTCTTAGCTTCGATGTCTTGTAGTATTTATTGCGATAAAACTAGGCCTCGAGGTATGGACCTCTCCACTAGCAGAGTTGAATCGATCACAGGAATGGTCCCCAAAAATGTTTTGGACCTTATTGGGTAATTGATTGGTCATCAACCATCACATTTTTTGATAAACCCAACAAACGGGTGAGAATAAGTGATAATTGTGTATAAGATTGTTGGAAATTTATTGCGTACCTACGTTAATGTATTGGGGGAAATACGTAACTCTGTTTCATGTAAATTCATGGAAGGCGATAACATTTTAATACCGATCAAATCAATGTACAATCTTTACAAATAAAGATTATAAAACAAATAAATTGCTAAATACTGTAAACTGGAAAAAAGAATTTGACAAGAGGTGAGGTATGGCTAATCGAATCTTCTTAAGGCGATTAGTTTCCTGCCAACAGTATTAAGCAGCTTTACGAACTATGTCTCTCAAAATACAATATCTTGAACCTAGTTGTATCAGCACCATACGAGTAGGATTCTATCAAACACTTCTTGAAATTGGCATATACTTAGAGGATGACTATGTAAGAACTAGAGGAATGTATTTCGAGTTGTGAGTTGTTTATTCTGGTCTGAATGAGGGGGATGCATCTAATCGATAAATAGATGCATTCCCCCTCATTCAGAATAACACTCACAACTCGAATACATCCGCTATTTCTTACATAGTCCATCCTCTAAGTATGCCAATTTCAAGAAGTGTTTGATAGAATCCTACTCGTATGGTGCTGATACAAATAGTTCAAGATATTGTATTTTGATGAGACTAGTTCGTAAAGCTGCTTAATACTGTTGCCAGAACTAATCGCTTAATAAGATTCGATTAGCCATACCTCACCTCTTGTCAAATTCTTTTTTTCCAGTTTACAGTATTTAGTCAATTTTATTTGTTTTTAATCTTTATTTGTAAAGATTGTAGCATTGATTTTGACGGTATTAAATATTGTTATCCCTTCCATGCTTTACATGCAAACCGATTACGTATTTCCCCCAATACATTAACGTGTAAACGCAATAATTTCCACATCTTTAACCAGATTATCACTTATTCTCACCCGTTTGTTTGGTTTATCAAAAAAATTGTGATGGTTGATGACAATCAATTACCCAATAGGTCCAAAAACATTTTTGGGGACATTCCTGTAGATCGATTCACTCTTGCTAGATGGAGAGGTTCTACCTCGAGGCCCTAGTTTTATCGCAATAAACACTACAAGACATCGAGCTAAGACCATTTTTTGTGGGCGATATTATCAATCAGCTTTGGCCTTCTTTATAGTGCCATTTTCACAATTATACGATCGAGAAATTCGAAAAAAAAAGTCACTAGTTTAAGGCTTTAAGCGTAAGGAACAGTTCCAAAAATTTCATGGGACACTTTTTATTTGCATTATCGGCTAAGGATTGCAAGAAGTGCTTGAGCAAAGGCAAGGGAGTTGGTGGGTGCAGCCAAACAACTAATCTAACAGAGCATAAAGATAATCAAAGACTGACTATTGTGGTGTGTTTGAGATATCCTTGTGTTGAACAAATATCGATTGGTGGTTGGGAAATGTGCCCAAATCACATTTGTATGGACAAACACCTACTCTTGTCGTATGAAAAGATAGGGAAGAGGAGATGTTTTATGTGGCTTAACTCTACATCAACAAAAATTATCAGGCGAGAAAAATGATCCTAAGCTCACCTCCGGCAAGAGATTGCATTACTAAATATGCTGCATGTACCGAAAATCCAGAAGAATCTCATTGTTAGTCCATACTTGTTAAGAAGGGCTTCAAACTTGTTTTTGAATCTGACAAGTTTGTACTTTCTAAAGGAAAATTTATGTGGGGAAAGAGTACTTGACCAATGACATGTTCAAAACCAATATGACCGTTATTTATGAAAATTCGAAATTTTTGTATCCAAGACTATTAATAAAGAGAAGTCTTCAATTTATATGTTTATCTCATTATCTATGGTATGATATTTAAACATGTAAACTATGATACAATAAAGAAGATAGCAAACTTGAGGCTAATTCCAATGTTTGAGTTGGGCGCCTATTTACAAGTGTGAAACTTTATGTTAAGACAAAATTTGCCAAAAATCTTTCAATAAAGTGAACATCTACAATTAATTCATTGTGATTTATGTGATTTAAAGTTTGTAGAAAGTGGATGTGTAAAAAAAAAAAAAGTACTTCATCACTTTTGTGGAGGATTGCACTCGATTTGCTTCGTTTATCTGTTAATTGGCAAAGATGAGACTATGAGCATGTTTATCAAGTATAAAATGATGTTAAGAACCGCCTTAATAGACAAATCAAAATGCTTAAGTCTGACAAAGGATGAGAATATAGTTCCTCCAATTTAAGGAATGAAATTATGTGCTAGTTTGGGAGATAATTCTTCAAACAATTGCACCTTATGCTTCATAACAAAATGAAATTGCTGAATGGAAAAATAAAACTTTAAAGGAGATGCTAACTCCATGCTCTTAAGTTCTAGTTTACTTCAAACTTGTGGGTGAGGGCAATTCTAACTGCGAACTATATTCTTACTAAAATACCCCACAAGAAACAAGTAACACTCTTTATAAGTTATGGGATGAAAGACTACTATCCTACAATTTTGGGACCTAAAGCGGTGGATTGCATATTTATTGACCTTGCTCAAATAGCACGTGTACAACTTTTTTGGTCCACAAATGTGAAAATTCGAACCCATACCAATACTATCCTAGAATCAAGGGATACTAGATTCTTTGAGAATATATACCTTGTGAAAAGAAATTAGGGTGAGCTTTCTCAAAAGAGATTTAGAAACTAAGAATCTAAGAATGATGAACTTGAGGTTAAGGACACCGATTTCGAAGAGCAAGAAGTCGCGGATTGCAAAATCTTTCAAACCTAACTTTCTAATATATATGTTTAAGTGAGCCTCAAACTTTCCAAGAGGCAATGTCATCTCTAAATACTCCTTTCTAAAAAGAAGCTGTTAACAATGAACTTGATTCTATCATAAGTAACCATACTTGGGAATTGGTTGATTGTCCATCTGAAAATAAACCAATTGGATGCAAATGGATATTTAATAAGAATTTAAAGCTTATGGTTCCACTGATAAGTACGGCATAATTTAGATAAAAAGAAAATCTAGACTGCTTTAATTATATATATATATATATATATATATTATATATATTCACCAGTAATAAGAATAACATCAGTTAGATGTTGATTAGTATAACTTCACTATACAATTTGCAAATATAGCAGATGGATGTGAAAATTGCATTTAAATGATGATCTTTATACAGATTTATATGGGACAATCTAAAAGATTTAATGTTATAGACAAGAACACAAAGTGTGTAGACTTTTCAAATCATTGTATAGACTTAAACAAACTCCTAAACAATAGCATGAAAATTTAACCATGCAATGATTCAAAATAGATATAGAATCAGTGAATGCGACAAATGTGTATATATCGAATTTACGTCCATTGAATGTATGCTTATTTGTCTATATGTCAATGAATTGCTGATTTTTGGAGATAAACGCTAAAGTTATCAAGATCAACAAAAATGTTCTTGAAAAGAACTTTGAAATGAAAGACTTAGGTGTCGCCGATGTTATACTTCGCATTATAATTCTAAGGAATTTGATGGCCTAGAATTAACACAATCTCCCTACATTGAAAAGGCAACCGAGAGGTTTAAAGAATTTGACATTAAAGGTGTCAATAATCCTTTTTTACCGCACCTAACTTTAAGAAAGAATACTAAAAATAATATCAAGCAGCTGAAGTACTCTCATGTAATCAATAACCTCATGTATATTATGAACTGCACTAGATCAAATATAGCATGCTTAGTAGGAAATTGAATAGATATCAAGTAATCCTAATCACAAGCATTAGAATGCTTTGTCAAAAGTATTATAGTATCTGAAAATATCAGAGACTATATTTATAAAACATGATCAATATCCAACCGTGTTAGAAGATTATAATGACGCAAATTACATTTTGGATTCTGATGAATCGACTAGTAGATATGTGTTCACGCTAGGATAGGCCGTAGTACCATGAAAATCCTCAAAGCAAACTCTAATAACGCGCTGCATGATGGAATCAGAGTTTATTGCTTTAGATAAAACTGCTGAAGAAGCAAGTGAGTTCGTCAGTTTTTAGAGGATGTTCCATATAGCCAAAATCTATACCTGCAATGTGCATTCATTGTAATAATCAAGCAGCTATTGTAATGGCACATAATGTGACATATAACTGTAAGTTTAGACACATTCATTGTAGACATACATTGTAAGGCAGTTGTTTCTCGTATGAAATAATTTCTTTAGATGTTGTGAGTCAAAGGAAAACATTGCTGATCTGCTGACAAAAGGTTTGTTGAGAAAGCAAGTAAATTGTGCATAGAGAGAAATGGGATTAAAGTATTGATCCAATAAAGAGCTTCTGAGTTGAAAACTTAACCTATGCGATTGGAGATCCCATAGACTAGGTTCAACATGACAACGCAAATTTCAAAAACTCTAACTTAGCACTATCTCTCATTCTTATGAAGCAACAGTGCTTCCTATAGCGTTTTTAGGGTGTGCTATGCGTTTAATAATTCATACATTTTGGATTCAACATCCTAGTAAGGTATGATAGAATACCTTTAATAAGAATGCATCTATATGCGTAGAGCTAGCCGACTCAATGAAAATCTTTAAAGGCTAAATTTTCTAAAGCACACATGAATCCTCAGAGTTCAGGGCCAAAAGAATGAACACAACAGAGAAACTCATCTTGATTCGGAGATATTCTATGTGAGGTCTATTATCTGGGTCTACACCAACAATTGACGGTTTTAAGCTAAGTCCACCGACTGGTTAAATATGTCCAATAGGCTTTCACTAAAGAATGCTCAAGTGAAAGTCACCTATCTTGACGTAGTGTATTTTCCACAAACACACTTGAAATTTCTCGAGTAATGTGAGTGATTGTTATAATTATGAGTGTTAATGGCTCAATTTATGTCAACGTAATTGACTTGCACTAATGTCAACATAATCAATGTGTATTTATGTTCGCGTACCACATGATTTAATGGAACGTAACCGATGTGCACTTATGATAATACAACCAACATGAATTAATATCAATGTAACCGACTTGGATTATGTCTGCAACTATTTCCTTGGTCTATACTAGACACGTCTCCTCAGTTCAGAATAACAACTTACAACTCAAAACACTCCTCTAGTTCTCTCATAGTGTGTTGATTTTGAGAGTGTTCGAAAGAAACTTGCTCGGTATATTGCTGATACAAAAAAGTTTCGAGGTGTTGTAGCTTAAAAGGTATATTTCATGAAACTGTTTAGCACCAATGATAGGAACTACCGCCTAAAGAAATTCAATAGCCATATCTCACCTCTAGTCAAATTCTTTTTTTGAGTTCACAGTATTCAGCAAGTTTATTTGTTTTTTATTTGTTTTGTAATCTTTATTTGTAAGATTATACATTGACTTGATCGGTATTAAATATTGTTATCATCTTCTATGTGTTGTTATTTTCTGATCACATGCAAATAGTATTACGTATTTCTCCCGATATGTTAACGTGTACGCAATAATTTCCAACAGAAGCAGCCACCCCACTACTTTATCTACTTTGTAAAGTTTTCACAAACTGACAGTTGCATATCACCAGAGAATAGTACAAGAATAA
>JAGVVM010022265.1:0-16657 GCA_019149425.1 Psidium friedrichsthalianum
CCCCGTGCGGCATTTATAATGCAACATTGGGACGGTTCTGGTATATTTTTTTTTCCACTCTTTTGGTAAATAATTTTTTAAACTTATTTGGAAAAAATCCTTACTTACATGGAGAAAAGAGAAAAGGAAAAGGAAATTGACAGGGGGGAGAGAACTCCCCCGTGAGCAAAATCACCATTTTGATGGGATCAAGCAAAGAATAGTGCAACTTTAGAAACGAGTACCATCGCATTCACTCATTTCACAAACATTGCAATGTTCCAGCAAATCATAAGATATGCACCATATCAAAAACGATATAATATAGAATAGCTAGCATACGCCAAACTCATCCTATGCTCATGTCAAGAAGACCTTATAATCACGCCTCGCCAAGCGATGAGGCATGAGAACTATTTCCGCCATTGTTAGACTCCGAAAATCACTTCACTTTGATGAACTCTCGAAAACAAAGTTAGCCGTGATTAAAGTCCAAACAAATCGGTCCATGCACATGTACATCATGTCATGTCTCAATAGGTAGGTGGACTAAGAGCATCAAATTGAAATATATATACACAAAAATTCACTCAAATATATTTCAGAGCAAAATTCATCTGTGTTCTATGAGTATCGATTTCAATATATTTAGAGTACGTAACAGAAATCCGATACATATTATCTAGAGAGAGATTGCAAAGAGAGAGAGCCTAAGTCTAACTTCGTTGATGTATCTAGTTAGATCCACATTAACTCAAAAGTTTAAGCAAATGAGTTATGGACAAATTATGATATATTACCTTCTCCAACACAATTCTCGATATATCTAGCCATGCAATTCTTGAAAAACATAAAAAGAAGCGAAAGAGTAGAGAGCGAGAGGCGTAAAATTACAAGTCTGACGATTTGCTAAGAATCTGACCAGTACGTACATGTCTAAGTTATGTTGGGCCCACGCACCCCAACTTGCCATTGGGCCCACCTGTACAGTTGTTGACTCCCTAATTAAATATTTGTTGACCGTGGCACTATATATGATTTGGCAAGTTCGCTACTTCCATCGATCATCACCGAGCAAACCCCCCTTTATCCCTACATCTCCCTAGTAACACGATGGGCAAGAGTCTAGTCGAAAAGAAAAACAAGAGGCTAGGGAGGCTCGGCTTCGACAAGCAATAGCAAATGATGATGTTGCTGAGGTACATGAGTTAATTGTGGAGGAGCCAGAACTCTTAGATCGCGTATCCAAGCACCCTTTCCCAAATACTCCACTACATGTTGCAGCGGAAGCCGGAAAAACCCAAGTGGCCATGGAGATGGCAATCTTGAAGCCGTCGTTCACTCGAAAGTTGAATCCGGAGGGTTACAGCCCTATGCACTTGGCTTTGCAACATGAGCATTATCAAACCGTGAAGGCATTGATAACCCTGGACGCCAAATTGATCCGAGTCCGGGGGCGAGGCGGGATCACCCCTTTGCATTTTGTAGCTGGGGAAAAAGGAGGCAATGAGAAGGAGCTCTTGGAGCTCTTGGCCGAATTCCTATTTGCTTGCAAGTCATCCATCGAAGACTTAACGAGTCGATGTGAGACTGCGTTTCACATTGCTGTCAAAAAAGGCAACCTCCAAGCATTCAAGGTTTTGTTTGGATGGCTTAGGCGAGTCCATTTGGGAGAAATCTTGGACTGGAAAGATGAAGATGGTAACACTGTCTTACATATTGCTGTTTTAGAAAGGCAGAAGGAGGAAAGGCAGAATGAGGAAAGCCAGTATGAGGTATGGTTCTTTGATTTCATGGTTATGCTTGCTTTTCTTATTTGATCCTTGAATTTGACATAATCTAATCCAGGAACAAATGTTATGATAATGAAACACCAGTGATTGAAACACCAGTGATTGATTGAAAACATTTGGGGCTTCATTACATGGGTTGAGCTGATTGCATTTGATAGATAAGGTTTGAGTAAACTTGTTCGCATGGTACATCCGTCTATGCATCACTAGTATCGCTCCAACTTATATGGCATGAGCTCCCCTTGTGCACAACAGTAAAAGCGATAGGAATTGAAGGGATACATACTTCATTTTGTTCCCTTTGCAGTTCTTCCAGATCATCACCCGGTTGATTGGGCATGTCAAAGTAAACGCGAGAAACTTCAGAAGGAGACGGCTCTAGAAATGTTGCAAGCGGATAATAGTAGCGATCAACATCTTGCGGAGAAGTTACAAGCTCGTCCTATTAACTGTCCCAACCAATCTTTATCAGCGTTTTTAAGAATGAAACGAACTCATCACGGGTTACCGTATATGAGAGGCATCCGAGATGACTCCGTTCGCGACATATCCCTTCTAGTGGTTGCCTTAATTATGACTGCCACTTACCAATCCATGCTTACTCCTCCGGAGGATTCTGGCAGGATGACTCTTCAAATCTCCCAGCCGATTCCACTGTCGTTACTGCTAGAAAACCACATCAAGCTGGAAACATTATCCTGAGCGGCACATATCTGCACGCGTTCACGGCCCTCAACAGTATCTTTTTCGCGTACTCCATCTTCGTAATCTGTGGACTCGCTATTGACCTATTTCCCCACACTATGCTGGTTTACAGTTTAGTGGCTTATTTCGGTTGTGCCTACTTTGCTATCCTTTTGATTGAATTCATCAGATCCGATGATGTTGTGGGAATCATCATAACGGTATCTCTTTGTATCTCGCTGTTACTCGCATTGGGGGGCCAAATTGTCATGTGGTTCGCTACTGCCGGTGCATACTCAGTATCGATGCCACACGGAGACGCGTTGGCTATTTGCCAATATTGCAGATGGAGATTAGTTGGCGAGAATTGTTCCGCCCCTGAAGAATAATCTACGTTCTCGACGTCTGTAAAAGCTAAGACTTCTTATTACTTGCATGTAATGGACTCGTCTATTAATTCCTTGATACTGAGAGGCCTTTAGTCTCCTTCTTATGTATAGAAATGGTAATGATTAGTCCACATATCTTCGGACTGACAATTTACATCATGATGCCCTTTTAGAAGCTTGTTCTCAATGAGATATGCAAGACTGATCTTCGTATCTCTGCTGAAGTTGATAGATTACAGCCGATTCGCATCTCAATGAGCTAGAACCAAGGTTTCTTTATTTGTGGTCCGATTCTTAATTAGTAGCGGAAATGTTGAACTCACTGGTCAAAAGGCACGCAAGTGAAGTTTGAATTTGAAGTCGATGTCGATATTTGAAACACGAAAAAGTGATCGGGATTGAAACTACTTTTTCACTGATATGAATTAACCTTTTCTAGAAGCATCTGGATTGAAATGTCGCATTAATATCGGATATAGAATCATTTCACGAGATGCTCACCATTTGTTCGACGAAATGCGTAAGGCAGATTTGTGATTGTTAGCGTGTGTTATTTTTCATTTGGGAAGCAATCCATTATGTCTCAGTTGATTTTTGTTCATAAAGCTAACTACGGTGGTGTTTGCTAATCCTGTCAACCGAGATTTTCCTTTACTTATTGACGATCTGGTTCTATCATCTTAGAGTGCGTTACTGACCACCCCTTTCTGCTATTGAATGCATTCTATGTAACTCAATGGTGATTAGCTGTGGTTCCCGGCAAGAAATATGGTTCCAAATCACTGATACGCATGATGTTTTTCCGGTAAATCTCATTAGCCGAATTCCAGTTTTATGTTATCTTCATGTGCATATTGGTACTGCTTGGTTCGTATTTGTGAAATGTCTGGTGGTTAATGGCGGTGGAAGTGAGGGTTAACGGCAGTGGCCGAAGATGATAGTTCCCTCAGCATAATGCTCCAAATGGATGGCAGTTTGACATGTTCGCGTATACTTTTGTATGCTGAGTTGAAAGAGGAAATTCATGTTGATAATGCTGTACATGTTAGGAATTTGTTGGCATCATGGCTGTCAGAGCTGCGTATGTCCTGAATTTGCTTTTTTCATAGTTAAAAGTGCCAATACATGATCAAGATTTGTTGGACTCCTGACTGTGAACGTTATCCTTGACTGGAATTTGCCGGAACTGCATTGGAATTTGCTGGCCATGACTTTCGAGTTTCAATTTAACCTCAATTTGATCCTAATTTGAGACTATGCTGATCATAAGAGCTTACATACACACATGAGAAGATATTGCATCAATCCTGAGTTGATTTCTTGCAAAATGCTTGTATTTCGGGTCTTGTTTACTCTGTTTCAGTACTGATCATAGGAGCTTACAACACGAAGTTACGATTACCCTCTGCTTTCGTGCTTGATCACCTCCTGTTGGGCTGGCGACCGCAGTGATAGTGATGCATGGCGAATTATCCACATTCCTTGCAGGCCACCGGTTCCTCCTAACCAACTCACTTGTTTTTTCTTAAAAGACGACTGACAAATCCTTAGTGAAGTATCTGAACTTTACTTTTGGAGATGTGTTTTGCACTTCAGAATTGCTGTTTTGTCATGTTTTTCTTTTGCAAGCAGTGAACATGGTCGGCTGCTCAATCTCATTGTTTTCTGTTGGACTTTATGTATTAAGCTTGTTCTGCACCTCTCAGACTTTGCTGTCTCCTATCTGGTTTGATTTTCCGCTCAAATTTGGAAGTGGATTGTTTGGTTATTGGTTAGGCATTTGAGTCACATTGCATCATTGGAGGACCTCCATCACGTGAAGAAGGTGAAGAAGAAGTGTCTCCAAGGAGGTACATGGTTGGTTCATGAGCATATCGGTGTTATGTCGTCTCTATTTGTTACTGGTGTGATTGGTCACTTAATGATAATGTTTGAACATCATTGTTTTTTGCATCTTTGAAATTGAGGCGCAATTTTTGCTGTGCATTGCAATATTAAGATGGAAATCATTAGTGGAGCTTTACTCATCAGGATGGGAGCTTTACCAATTAAGCGAGAACAAGAGTAATTGCTTAACTAGGTCTTTCTATTGCCCTTTGTTCCTGGGTTACCCTTTAAAAGTTCAATAAAGATCATCGAAATATTGTTTTCTTCATGTGAGTGTTGTTTAACAGGAACAATTTCATGCAAAGAATTTTTTTTTTTGGTCGCACACAAAGAATTAAATGTCTGTTTTTTACCCTTTAAAAGTCCAATAAAGATCATTGAAATATTGTTTTCCTCATGCAAATGTCGTTATACAGGAACAATTTCATGCAAATAATAAATTCTGTCATCAGTCCTGTGTATTTACTGCTCTTTAAGTAACAGAAAAGAGGGATTAGAATTTTCTGACCCCATGCATGTCAATTGTCATTAGATCGAAGAGATTATATCTGAACCTTTAGGCCCCAAAGCTATGAGAATGTTTTTTCTGCATTGGAGGCACCGTAAGTCATTAATTGGAGTATATCTAGTCAATCAACAGTAGATTTTTAAAGTCATATTCACATCATCGGTATAATTCCGCTACAAGACACTTTCTTCTAAGCCACGCTCTAGAGTGATGAAGCTGTGGTTTTCGGTGGATGGTTAGCTTATTTTGTGGGGTGAATGAGGGGTGCTCTATGCTAAATTTTCTCCTTCTACTTCCGGAAATTCTTTTGAGGGACTACTATGAAAAACAAAATGAATGATTCAGGAAGAATGTTTTTTGCTGATTCAAATGCTGCCATTGGTTTCTAACATGTATTAGCCATGCAAGGTATTGCAAAAACTGACGAACAATCATGAAAACAATCTGTATTGATTGTTAATTTATGTGCTCAGTTGTTTGTTTTCACGTTATCAATCATGTAAATTGATTCAATGGGATTACAATTCTTCTTATGCGCACATGATGTGCAGAAAAGGAACCATAGCAGGAAGTAAATAGGATTGAAAGATCAAAAACTTTAAGAACACAAGAAGCCAAATAAAAACGGTGGTCTACTCAACATATGGTAATTTGCTTTTAAGGATGAACTGGTAATTGTCTCTAACAATCTTCTAATTATTTCCTATGCAAGCTCCCTTGGATTGAAACCCAGGATAGCTGTTCGTATTTTTTCATCAGCAAATCATCTTTTACCTACCCAGCCTTTCAACAATTCTTTAACTAATTACTTATGGATTTGTTGAACTGTTTGGTTGTTGTAGTGGTTTTGACAGGAAAAATTCAGCTATCAGCGATCTTGTGTCTGGCTTCTGAAAATTGTGGTTTTTATGGAATTCCATGTGAAGCGAAGGATGTAATTAATATTATATCAGTTGAGTCCTTTTATGGCAAAAGTAGGCTGTTTTCTTGTTAGCCTTTCATGTTGATTATCCCATCTCTTACATTATCTTAGATAACTTGTAGGGAGAACCATATGCAGCGTTGACAATTTATGGTATCCGTGAATGGTGATGTCTACTTATGGAGCATGTTATATACCACGAACCGATGGCATATTCGACATTTATTCATGCCTTTTAACTTCTTACATTTTCGAAGTACTAGAAAATTTTCATTTCGTGAATTCTCCCTCATTTATCCTTTGGCGGAACATCTCGTATAAGTAACTAATGCATATTGGGTGATATGTCCGCATCAAATTGTGGTTTAGCTGAAAAGACTTATTTCGCAGTGATCTCCTCTCTGCTGCTTTAGGAGGTATATTTTGTGTTTATGACCAAAATAAATCATTATGGGCTTTGCTTGGGAATTTCTTTTGGCTTTATTTTTCAAAATGCTTTACAGGTTACTTATGCCAAAGGGGGCTTCTTAGTATTGGTTGTTGTACGCTAATATTGTGTGCTCTATCTTGTCCCCGCATCCAATGAACATTATTTTCAAGCGAATGAATTGTTGGAACATCTTTACTGCTTTATAGCAACAGTAAACACCTGCGTTGTCAATGGCATTAGATTCTGTAAAATAGCACTTACAGTGGCTGGATAGGATGTCATGTGTATGTACATCAATTTGGCTTTCAGACCCAGAATTTAAATGAAATTTGTATCTCTTGAATTTTTCATCATTTTTCTTTTCATCACGTAAATTGTTTATTTAAGTACATTATGGCATGAAAAGAAGCCACGCTTCTGGAATAAAGTTGGGATAGGATATTCCATAGCCTATTATATAGGTTGAAGCGTATATAGTTATCAAACTTTTCTGAGTGCGTAGATGATTTTGATATTAGGAAAGTCTATTAGTTGTAAACAAAACTCTAAAGCTTAATCTACTGCATAACATGTTTATCTGAATCTTTATATATTTGTGCATTCAAATATGATTGTAAGAAGTTATACCACATAAGAACTCCCCGTAACATGTAACCTGAAAATGGCATTGTTTCACTTCATTATGTGATGGCAAAGTGGGAATTTGTTCTTTGTATTTATTCATGTCATTTGTGATAGGTCTGCAAATATGCTGCATCATTAAAGGAAGAGTGGGTAGAACAGTGCAAGCTATAGCCCACCTTATACCATCCACCAACCTAGTACGTCTCTTTTAAATGTTTCCGTCGTAATGATAATGCATGCTCATGTCTAAAGATCAACAAATTGCCATCATGTTTCAGGACATTTATGCAATTTCAGGGTATTTGCATCAGCATGTGCAAATGTCTCTCGTTCTAATGTTTTGTCAAATCAAAGGAGAAGGTTAAAATGGTTTTTCCGGGATAACCTTCTTATGAATTTCGATATTCTCTTGGGCAGCTTTGGGTGTTCATTTTCTACTTTTTATGTCCTTCAGAATTTATTCTCAAATTTGATGAGCTTTGTTTTTAGGAATTTAGGATATGATTGATTTTACTTCATTCAGCTGAATTATATTAGTTTTGGGGCATCTGGACTGAGAGGAGTTTTGGGTCATATATAAACCAGAGAAGTTACCCTCAAGCAGTAACTGATCAAACCATCTCCATCCGCAATATTGTAACAAAAAAAGAGATAAGGCAGAGGTCGTTGCTTTTAATTTATGTATTAATGGTCCCACTAGTGATTAATTTGGTCTCTGCTGAGCACATGGATGACTTGAGCAGATTTGGCTCATTTGCCCTGAGGCACTGTCATCATAATTGAATAAATTAACTATATCTCCAGTAGTCGTTGGATTCGTACAATAAGGTATAAATATACCGAACCGAGCCAAGTCTGCCAAAAGAGTCCATCTCACTATCAACATAGACTATGAAAATTCCGAGAGTCAATAGTATCAACATAAGCTATGAGTGCATTACCTCATTGGACTTTTCTAGTGGAATACCGCAAGGTTTATTTATTTGGAATATTTAGTTTTGGCTCTTAACGTCGCACTATATGCATGTATTTACTATATGGGAGTCGTGGTAAGTCAAACATCAAACATTCAAATGAAAACCTATTACTCACTATAATAAGTAGGCCTAGAACTTAAATAACCCTAGAGGAGCAACACGATCCGAAAATAGACCGCTGTTTTGGCGCACCGCGTTAAATTTGATGCCGATTAAGCAAATCACCAACTCACTAAAGTCATCTCTCCTCAGTAGGGATTATAAGTTCCCTAAACCATGGACTCTAAGAAGCATTTAATAGATCACATATCTCTTTGATTCAAACTAGGAAATAAGGATATACCTTGTTCTTGCAAGAATACTCTAATCTCATCCTATACATATCCACTTGTTCTTAAAAATAACGGACGTTGACAATACACAATAGAAAAGAAAAATAATAATAATACAACAGAGCAAAAAAAAAAAAAAATACACACACTAGCTCTCTCTTTCACAGCGTCCCAAAAAAATTCCGAGCGTGCAATTTCATGAAATTACGAGTGCGCATTCGTTAACCATCGGATCGCACTCAAATTTTGTGAAGAATAGGCTAAGATATTATTCTTGAGTTTGTCCAGTACGAGAGTTTTTTCTTGGCCATGGGCAGGAGCTTCAACACATGCAGATTTGCGCTGTAAGTTTTACATCGAATTGAGTCGTAAACAATTTGAGTTTGAGCTTAATCTATATGTGAGAAACACTCGAATATAAAGTTATTGTAACTCTGATTCTCCGATTATTAGTGATTATTTGCTGCTAGCTCTCCCTATGGAGTAGGTACCGACACTCTGAGTGAACCACATAAATCTTTGGTGTCCTTGTTATTCATTGTTTATTTCTCTAATGATTTCGTGTTGGTTTAAATTGCAAGATCATGTCAATTTCCGCATTAACTTTACAACAGTTTGCAATGACAATCGTCTCAAGTCCCGCCTCAGTCGTTTTGAGCCAGTGAAGTTGGTTTCAGTGTACCCGAACGGCCATCTCAACGGAAGAGTTCACTAAATAAGGTTTTTATGCAGTTAATTCCCGTTATTTAGCTCTTTCTTGGTTCTGCAGCTGATAAAACAAAAAACTCTTTCACTATCATTTTCCTATCATGGGTCGTTTATGACTAAATAACGACTTTTAACAGAGACACGATATGAAGTATTTAGGTTAATATATAACTGTTGAAAAAAATTGACCAGAATGAGATGAAATAGAATTAAACTTTGAGACGTGATAACATTCTCTTTAACGATTTATTGTCTCACAATGCTACTAATGATTTCCAACGATATCCTCCATGATACAACAAAGTGTCATGTGAGAATAGCTGATAAAATTTTGATAATTCTCAAGGATTTCTCAAGGGAAAGAAATAGAAATAATTGTTGCATATCTTTATGGGACAACAACAAATTGGAAGTTCTAGTTTTGAGAATGAACAGGATCGCTCAATATAAGATAGTCGAAGGAAGATAACTTTTTATGTCTCAAAAAAATATAAATTCGACACAATTCTTCGTGTCCAAAGGACAGTAAATTCGGACATAGCTTTTCGTGTCCATTGAATAGTTAATTTGGGCTTACCTCTTCGTTGTCCAAAAAAATTTACCATTGGACATAATTAACTAATTAAAATTCGAAAATAAATTTAATAAAAATAAGTGAACAGTTGCAATGTTTCGTTAGGACTCAAAATTTATTTATTTTATATAAAAAAAGATTGTTGATTAGTACCGATAATTATTGAGGATCGCACAAAGTGCACTTAATAATCACGCACCGGCACATGGGTATAGTGGAGTCTAGCTCACTTGCCCATTTCTTTATTTAAAAGACTTTAGTAGTCTTGTATTAATTCCACATGAATATATATATATATATATATATATATATATAGTTAAAGTTATCATAGGGTCCTAATGAGGCAAGGGGAGAGTCATCATCCCTAATTTCAAGGGATGTGGGACAATTTTCCAAGACCCCCTCTCACGTGCGAATCGTCTTCGACCCTAATTTTTACTCGACAAAAATTCTGAGAATATTGCCAGATAGTACGGTCGTCTTCAACCTTTAGGCAGGTCTACCGCACTCGGCTCTTCTACAAGCATCCATTCAGCAACATCAAACAACAAGCCTAAACTGGACAGAAAACTAGGCAAAGATCTTAACAAGACTTTCATACCATTGTTGGAAGTGTTCATTGAGAAATCGACTAACTTTTATTGATGCCCGACAACAGAGTTGCCGTTGAATCATTAGCGTGCAATGGACAAATCTATGACTCCACAATAGTCCGACCACAATCACAAGGAAAGTATTCTCGTTCCATAGAGTAAATGTTGATC
This sequence comes from Psidium friedrichsthalianum, assembly GCA_019149425.1. NCBI lineage: Eukaryota > Viridiplantae > Streptophyta > Magnoliopsida > Myrtales > Myrtaceae > Psidium > Psidium friedrichsthalianum. The sequence continues at coordinate 10,572 of JAGVVM010022265.1, forward strand.
ATTTTCTCAAAGTAACGATGGAAAAACATACATTTCTTTTGTTCATTCAATTTTCTCATGAATGAATCATTATCATGAAACCAATAACTCCCTCTATTTATGAGAAGACGGTCCTTTCATACGCATCTCTTTGCCTCCCAAAGACACCCAATCATGAGTGAACCGCTGAAATATTGTAGTTGGCAAGAGTCCTTTCCTAATACGGATCAGGTTTCCTTATGATTCAATTAGGGATCAAACTTCAAAATAATCGGGATTGATTTGGAGCCATGATCAACGAAACACCACCTTGGCGAGAAGTCCAACTTCATCCTCATTGATCGTCGTTTCTCCCGAGTCCCTCTGGGCTCCTCACATACGGATACACTGACCATTGGTTAGTGGATAGACTTCATCGTAGGACCACTGGATCATGTGTCGTTTGCACTTGCTCAAAGAAAGCGGTTTCTTGTGGCACAATATCGTGTATAAAACAACGTGTTTCATCCGCTCATAATACATATAATTTTTTATTGAATATATTGTACTCTAAGTCTAGCAGTAAATAACAATCTTCCCCCACAATAATTCCAAATCATAGAGCAAAATAACTTCCTTGATTGCCTCCATTGACACCATATCTTCGGCTTCAATTATCTACAAAGCAACTTTGTGCTTTTCCATTGACGACCCGCAAAACTGAGCATACAACCTATCAAGGACCTCTCTATCTATCCAAGTGACCAGGATAATCTAAATCAAGTAACCTGTTCTATTAAATTTAATGTGATATATTGCATTTTCTCCAGAAAATAAATATAAAATGTAACAGTCATTTCGTTAATTTTAGAGGATCCCAATTGATCATTTAATTAGAAATTCATATTCGTTTTGGGAACACATAAGAAGAATCGCTTCCTTTTGGGCGGACTCATTGGTTTTCTTTCTTAATCCGTGGTGGTATGTCAAAAAGTCGTTTGAGCCGCTTTCGGGCTTGCTGGGTCGCCAGTTTCCTCCGCAAATATCGTAACAAAAAGACAAGGCGGAGAGAGTTGACTTTAATTTATGAATTTATGGTGCTTTTTAATTTAGTCTTTGCTGAATGCATGCATGACATGAGTGGTAGAAATTAAACCAAATTCATGAATGCTATCCATACATGAATCATGCTCTATAGTCTTCTCTTTATCGGGATTATTAATATGTGAGTTTTTTCGAAAGTTTGTTTGTATCTCAATGTGTAGTTAATGTGTGTAGTATATATATGTATGTTCATGTTTCTAGAGTAGATCAGAGTCATGTTTCAAGCCTATAAATACGTGTATTTTGTAATCATTTTGATATGGGTAAATCAATTGTGATTCGTGAATACAAAATATTGAAAAGTCATCTTCGATCTCCTCCTCTTTCGTGAGTAGAGTTGAGTTGTGAGTGTTTGTGAGAGCCCCACTTTCGATTTATCTTATCAATGAGCAAGTTCGAATTACTTGCCTAGTGGCAAAGTCATCTTGAGAAACAGTTGACTTTAGCAAAATTTAACGAGGCCTAACCTACGCACGTTCCTGGTTGAATCTCAATTGATTATATGAGAAGTCGTTGGCCTACTATAATAAGCAATATTTTTAGGAACCGAGCCAAATCTTGCAGAAAGAGTCCATCTGACGGTCAACACCGGCTCAAGTGTCATCTAAAGGACTAACCTGTTAGGTGAACCATTCTATCAATCGTTCTCATATTTTAGGCCAGAATCTTCTATTTGATACATGAAAGATTTAACGAGGACATAGTTAAATATTCTAAAAATTCAAATTATTGGATGAAGGGGAGTTTAATTTTCATGTATTTTAACAATAACAAGCTCTCATCGCCTTTCGCAACTGGTCCCACATGCACAACCTTTTTCAGTCCATGGTAATTTATTAATTGATGATGTGATAATTTTCTTTTTTACACAAGGACAGGCGAACATTTCGAATGCTATTTTCCCAAAAATTTAAATTGCGAGCTCCACATACTATCTTTATCTCACTCCATATTTTAAAGGCCAGACACATCTTACACAGAAGAAGCATGAAGAGAACAGATAGCGAAAATAAAATAAAAATGGAGGGTTGACTAGTAATTAAAAGAAACATCATTGCAAATATAAAATCTTAATATTTTTTAGATACTAGTTATTGAAATCAAAAATTTAAAGTAACATTTGGAGAACGGCGACTTCAGATATGCCGACGGACCTTATTTTACGAATCAACAACATCAATTGTCTGCTTCGTAAGTGCAGGTTGTTCGGAAAAGCCCTACCCAACATAAGTATTGGGACAACTCAATCCTGCTGATGTTGGCTTGGATTATAAGAAATGAAATAAATTTATAACGTGCGTAATCAAATGGCAGATAATGAATCTTCTTGAATTCCTAACACAATCTCATCTTCACTGCACCGGGACGGCCACTCAATGGAAGAGTGCCCTGAGGTTGTCATGCAATTCGTTGCCCTTTTTTAGCTCTCTCTCGGTCTCTGCAGCTGAACATAAAAATCCATCCTTTCACTATCATTTTTCTATCATGGTTTTTTTTATCAAGGCTTCATTTATTTCGATAAAAATAAGTGACCCGAAAAATAACTTTCAATAAATGATTGCTTATGACATTTGAAAGAGCTAGTCAATGAAGGATTTTTTCATTATCGACGATAACTTATATCTAAAAAACTTTTGCGGATGATGAAATATCTTCATTATTCATTCATTTAATAAGTGATTCAGATGATCATTTCAAGGCTAGTCAATGAAGGATTTTTTCATTCATCGACGATAACTTATATCTAAAAAACTTTTATGGACGATGAAAAATCTTCATTTATTCATTCATTTTAAAAATGATTCGATGATCATTTTTAAGAAATATTTTTCAAATCATATTGTTTTAAAAAAAAAACGCACCCGAAATGCTGACTTCTAACATACATATGAACGAGGTATTAAGTTTCCCTTCCCAAATTAATTATTAGCTAAGTAGACTTATTTGGCATTTAATTTTTAAATCCTTAACACTTGAATATACGTTAGGACAATCTACAAGACAAGTATTTCATTGCACAACTCAGATATTAGAGAACATGGATTGTTTTGTCAATTTCAAAATCAATTGGATTTTTTCTCAACAGATGAAGCGTAATCTATTCTTCTAGCAAAACCACAGATTGATACCAATTACTTGTTGTGCAGTGATTAGCAGGCTCAAGTTGTTTGTCTATTCAGATTTTTCCTCTCTTTTTTTTTTTGTTTTAGTTTCATTGGTTAGGTTGAATCAAGCCATAAGCATGGCGAGTTATCACATTTCGTGATTTAAAGCCGAGCTGCCACTGTTACAGATTTTTCCTCACCTTTATCGTCACTTGATCGTTAAGTCTGATAATCACTGCACGACAAGTCATTGGTATCAACATGTGGTTTTGCTGGAGAATAGGTTATGCTTCGTCTTTAATTATCTTTGATTCAATGGACAACAAGAGCATCGTTATTGGTAGACACCAAGGTGTGAAAAGAAGAGAATTGCCTGCAAGAGAGAAGAAGATAAAGGAAAGTGGGACCTAAAGAAAAGAAAAGAAGAAGAAACGTTTTTGATTATTTTTTTTTTCAGTCTTTTTGACTATTAAAACATGCTAAATGGTAGGCCACGGGATCAAACCATTGTGAAAGTAGTATTTAAGCGAAAAGAAAAATGGAAAAGCATGACCCAATTTGGCTTTCCAAATTCAAAATTGGCTAAGCGACTGAGCCAGTGCCTCTTTCCAAGGATGGAAAGTTCAAACACATTCATCCTTAGGAGCAAATAGTTGGAGATGGCACTTGGAGTTGGAGCTGAGTCAGCCGCCAGCCCCCTCTTTCTTTCTGGCAAGATCATGCGAACTCTATAATACAGTTTTCTAATTACTTTCGTTTGTTTAAGCGCTTCGCAGCAAGGCAACTTCAAGCGGCATCTTCCTTTCCTCCTCCCATTAAGGGAGATCGGTTTGCCAACCTAATAAATACAGTTTTCTAATTACTTTTGTCTGTATGTATGCTTTCCAGCTGCTACTTCCTACAACTTCCAGTCGTTGGGAAGAAAGAACCCCCAACCAATTGAGTTGTCACTATGGGATAAATCATAAACAATGACTCACTTAATAATATTCTGGTTGACTACAGCACTATTTATGGTTTTGCAAGCTCGCTACTCGTACTTCCATCCATCATCAGCGAGCAAAACCCCTCTCCTGTCTACATTTCCCTCCTCAAACAATGGACCTTCAACAAGCAATAAAAACAGCTGATGATGTTGATGAGCTATATCGCTTATTAGGGGTGCAGGGACATCTCTTAGATTGTGCCCATGACGACCCCTTCCCAAATACTAGACTACATGAGGCCGCGGAGCAAGGGAAAACTAAAGTGGCCATGGAGATAGCCGTCTTGAAGCCTTCATTCACTCGAAAGCTGAATTGTGGAGGTCACAGCCCCATACACTTGGCTTTGAAAAAGAAGCATTATCACACTGCGAGGGCACTGATGACCCTCGACCCCGAGTTGATCCGAGTCCGAGGACGAGGAGGGATTACCCCTTTGCATTTTGTAGCTATGGAAAAAGGAGATAATGAGCAAGAGAACGTGGAGCTCGTGAGGCTCCTAGCCGAGTTCCTATGTGCTTGCAAATCATCCATCGAAGACTTGACGAGCCGACACGAGACTGCAGTTCATGTTGCCGTCATGAACCGCAACCTCAAAGCATTCGAGGTTTTGTTTGGGTGGCTTAAGCGAGTCAAGCTGATAGAAATATTAAACTGGAGAGACCAAGATGGTAACACCGTCTATGATATTGCTTCATGCCCAGAGGCACAACCTGAGGTATGATTCATCGATTTCATGGTTTCGTGTTCATGCTTTTGAATTCGATATTTTCTAGTCTAGGAACAAAACGTTATGATAATGAAATACTAGGAGTTGAAGATACATCATGTTAAAAACATTCAGAGGGAGGACATTTGAACAGGATCACCTTGTTTGTTTGTTTGTTTGTTTGGAGAGAAGAAAAGGGATTAGGAGGGATGGACATCCCGAGAAGGCGGGTTCCACTCTTAAATTGAGTTTTCACAGGTTGACCCATTCTTTCGCCCGTCTATTTTCGTAGTGATTATTCTAATCATTTCATTTCTCTCAAAATTACTACGTCCAAATGTATAATAAAATTTTTATGCCATTCAGAGGGTTGGAAAAATAAGGTGAACAAGTAGCTCTTTTTTGTATAAAAAAAAGGTTAAACGGTCTTGTTAATATGGTGATAACATGAGTATGTAGATTATTTCTATTTGCTTTGTTTAATTTAATGGACACATATGGGGCTCTATGAAAACCCAATTAAGCGTTGGAAATTTAAAATTAACACTGAATGATATTGAACTTGTAAGATATCCTATTTAGTATTTGACTTTAAAGACTCAATATAGTCACAATACTCACTTAGACTAGTAATCCGTGTAATGGATGGTAATTAGAATCTTCACAATTATATTGTTAAAACCTATTTATAGTAATCGCATTTCCCTGTTTGGCAAGAAATTATTTAGTGATGTATTTTTAACTATTATCAAACAATTTGTACTTCTAATTTCAACGCCTAAGATTACGTATGCCAGCGCTTATTTTTTTAGGTTTATCAAAACAAGCCCAGAGTTTCATTTCAAAAGCTGCTAGTGGGATATAATCGCACATATCTAAGGTAGTCTTTCTCTTCATAGCAAAAGGACTCATGTACAAAATGAAATTAAGTTCCAAATTTTTCAGTTGACTTGATCAAGTCGTAAATATTTATGAAAAATTATAGTCAATCGAGTCAACACTTTTGTGAATTCACTATGTTACAACTCGCACAGATAATTCCTAGCTATCACATGAATAATTTGGGGAGGGATAACTGAATTGCACTTTTATCGAAAACACATCGGGGCTTCATTACTGGTTGAAATGATTGCATTTGATAAATAAGGTTTAGTAGACTTGTTCCCTAGTGCATCGGTTGTTGCTTCACTAGTATCCACTCCAACTTAGGGAAATGACATCAGAAGG
>JAGVVM010022268.1:0-17419 GCA_019149425.1 Psidium friedrichsthalianum
ATAGTCTGGTCCTCGGTCATCAATGATGCAGAACGGCTTGCATCTGCAGAACAAAGCAAGGACCAGGACTCAATACTTTACAAGACAAACCCAGAAACGTGGCAGCTTCGAATGCTTTAAAGATTGCTTAAGTCATGCATCTGAATCAAACCGCCAGACAATATCCGACAGCCAACACAGAACAAATATACCAATGGCATGTCAATTTGAATGGTGTGGTCAGTGAACGATCCAAAGGAACTGTCTTTCAGTACCGTAGGCACATCCAGTAAATAAGGAGTAAAGAATGCTGGAGACACCAATTTCCTTGCATTCGAGCGTACAAACCACTGATCTGCTTCTGCTTATGCAAAAATGTCAACCTCGCAAACCAGGCCACACGGAACGAATTAAACGACGGTTGGCAAAAGGAGGAAGACACCATAGTTTCATTTCTTTTTTATCCAGAAGCTAAAACAGAACACCAACCACATCATCAACTATTCAGAGTGATTCTTCTTCTTCCTCCTTAAACCAATGCTCTTCCTTTCCCACAAAAAGCCTTTAGCCAAACTCGAAATTCAAGAAATGCTACTTCCAGAAATATTAAAAAAAAACAAGACAAGAGGTAGAATATAATTGTCAGGATCACCAACTCTCTGATCTTATACATTCTATAAATCACTAAAAGAACCACATGGCCAACCACAAGAGGTCTGATCTGATGACCATCGTCGAGACCCCTTAGTTTAACACAACAATAAACATCATTTGACTGAAATAACCAAACCCAAGATGCATTTTCTTTCCACAACAAAGAGAAGAAACAAAACATAGAAAAGTAACAAAAATAACCGAGACAGAGAGCTCAAAAGGGTAGCTTTGTAATGCAAGTACCGGCCGTAGAAATTGTCACCTACTTCATCGAATGCTTTGTGGATTGAAAATCAGCGACTGCTACTTGGCAAGCCCACTGAAGTTGCTTGAGGATTAAGCATTATGGTGCCTTGTACCCGAAAGGTTGATGAGTCGTTTGCGGGTCAGAATCAAACCTGTAACTTAAATTGTAAAGAAAAGTTAACTGGCGTTGAAACAATTTCTTGCCTTTTCCGATACATCTATTTAATACCTTCCGTACGTGTGTAAAAGTACGAAAAAATTTCAAAGAAGGCTTTAAAATGCTTTTATTTTCTTAAATAATGATATGAAATGGATCTTTATCTCAAATAAGGATACAAAGTGATCATGTCATTGTCAAAGAAGGGCCGGACCACTCAGCGCCATGTTAGATCGTTGCTGATTTAGTCCTATACCTTTTGCAAGAAAAGAAATAGAAAGAAAAAAAATATGATAATTCATAAAAATATAACAATATGATTAAGAATTGTCCACTTCAACGCTGGTCATGCTAGGTTAGTATCATCCATCCTATGTTAGCGACTTCTGGTCAAAATTGATCGGAAAGGATTGAATTGTCACAAACACAAAAAATCTAGAACTAAATTGATTAAAAAAAGGTTTAAGACTCAACTGACATAATTATAATAAATTTAGCACTTTTTTTTAGTAAATTTCTGAAACTGGGAAGATTAAGCATGGAGTATGTTTTGTTAAAATGGAAGCCAAAAACCCTTTTTTCTTTAAGAAAGAAAAACCTTGGCATTGACCCTTAAAGAAAAGGATGCCATGATTACTTCCACTTCTTCTTTTAGTGGGTGTCTAAAATGATCGATGGCGATAAGACTTTGACAAAGCATGTGATGCTGTTATGCACAAAGGCCTTTTTTTTTTGGGGGGTCCCCATTATGTTTGTAATGTACAACTAATCGCAACGTGGCAATGCGACATCCGTCAAGAACATAGATTACACTAAAAAATAATTCTATATCAACTCTTCTCGTGACACGGAAAAGAGTAATTTATTGGCGACAGCTAGTCAAGAACGACTCAGTAAGGTTAAACTAACACCCAGAAGAGGCAAAACAATGTTTTTCCAGTTTTCGCAAATAAGTAAATGCAAGTAAGAATAAACTTCTTGATTTTCCAAAGTATGAATATGTAAGATTAACTAGTTTCCTCTGTATCTAGAGGAAATTACCAAAAAAATTCTAAGTCTATTGCGATTGCACCAATTCGGTTCTAAATCTTTTTTCTTTGCTAATTCAGTCCTGAACCTTTTACATTTGAGCCAATGTTTTCATTTGACTGATCGGCGTTGATGTGGCTAATCTTTAATAATTCATAATATCTTTTTTGGAATTTTTGGAATTTTTATTTTTTTCTTCATTTTGCCTTCCAGCCGAAGGCCGATGAGGTTGTCGCGCCTCGCCCAGCCATTGCGAGGCCAGCCTCCACCTTTGGTCGATTGCTCGGTTTAGTGGCCGGCTAGAGGAAGAAGGAAGAAAAATGGAAAAAAGAAAAAAATTTTGAAAAATATTAAATTACTATTAAAAATTGGACACGTTAGTGCCAGCAGTGCCACATTAGTGCTGGCCGGTCAAATGGATTGAATTGATACAGATGAAAAAGGTTTAGGATTGAATTGACAAAAAAAGGTTTATGGCTGAATTGGCATACTTGCAATAATTTCATGACTTTTTTGGTAACGAACTCAAAGAAAATGAAGCAGTAGAGGGATAAAATTGACTTTTAACATTTTTTTTTCACAATTACCATTCAAAGATCTCAATTATATTATGGAAAAAATGATTTACGTCGAGTAAATATAGATGATAGATGGAAGAGGGAACGAGTATATAAGCAGAAATAGGTTTAGATTTTCAACTGGCTAATTAAGCGTTCTCACCTCACTAAAAAGGGGGGAAAAAAACAAAGCCCATCTTGCATTGCCTCTTGTGGATTCTAATATAAGAGAATTGTGGATTCTAATATAAGAGAAACCACCACCAATCACTATATAAGAAGCCATACACCTTAAATCCATTGTCCAAAACCACTGTTGAAGTCTAAAGATCTTAAACCAAAGCAGAACCCTAGAGATGCTCATAACCACTCCTTTTCAAGCCTTGCAAAAGTGGACGCACCTTTGAAAACCACCCATGTTGCTCAAGGCCCATCGGATATGACATTAGGGAGTTGACTTGTATAGGTAGCAAGCTTAGCTCCATAAATTAGCATCTCAACTGGACGAATAATAATGTTTAATTAGGCATTTTTAACTGGATGAATTACTGTTGCTAACTATTCCTGTTCACTTGCGCGGCCTTGGAGCTCATGGCATCCTAGCTCTTTTGTAGGTAGAAAGATTAGCTCAATAACAAGTCTGTCCTTTCATTGTGTAGTTTTCCTGATTTGCGGGGAAGTTAGTGAATATAATCCAGAAGAAGTTATGCTGTTTAATCAGCTTGTGGCTTGGCCGAAGCATGGTGTGCAGATCGAAGGTTTCTCGTGCTAGATTGGCAGCAATAAGCAATGTTAAAGACGTCTCCTCGTTGATTACTATCCGCTGTCTTGTGCAGGGAAGCAGAGTATGTCATAGGCAGGCTGAAAGTAACATGCCGTTCACTGATATACTTATCGTTATTGTTTCCATTAGCCACCTGTTTCGATGCACTTTTGGCTCTCTTTCTTGGGTTTCCTTTTTTTCCCAATTTAAGTTAAAAAAATATTTACCAATTTAGATTAAAAAAAACTTATTTACTGCTTAGGGGCCCGCACGGGTGGGGAAGTCCAATTGCCTCGTGGGCCCGCATGGCATTCAAAGTGCCAAGCTACGCCCAGCTCGGCACTATAAGTGCCGCACGGGCCCGCTTAGCACTCTGAGTGCCGCGCCCGACCCAGCACGGCACTCATAGTGCGGCGCAGGCCCATGCGGTTTGCCACCTTTTTTTTGTTTTATTTTATGCGGTTTTAATTATAATTATATTATTTTTATATAACTTTTTTAAATAAATTTTTTACTTTGAGGCTTATTTTTTTTAACATAATTATCGATAATTAATTAAAAAATTTATTAAGATATATGTAATCTGTTTATTTAGTATGTAAATAAATAATAAAAAAATATTCATAAAATAAAATTGATGAGATATTTAAAGATCACATATCCAGATTAAATGAACATGGATACCAAAATTAATAAATTAATACCGTCGCACAGGGCTCGTGCAGACGCATTTTTTTAATTTCATTTTTTACGTGTTTTAAATAATTTTATATTTATATAAATTTGTAAATATATTTTTTCCTTTTGAATCTTTTCCTTGTAAATTATCAATAATATAAAATTATTAAAAATATGTAAAAAAATATGAAATAAAAAAAAGATGCCGAGCGGGCCCGCGCGGCACTTATAGGGCCTAGCTAGGCCTAGCTCGGCACTTTGAATGCCGCGCGGGACTGTCGCATGGGCACCTAACCGGTAAATATTTTTTTTTTCAGTCTAAATTGGTAATATTTTTTTAAGCTAAATTGAAAAAAAACCCTTCTTTCTAATCACCTAGCAGGTGAATTACATCACGGTACCCACAAGAACAACCGGTGTGGCCACCTGCTACGTTGGAAAGTAGGACATAAACAAAACAGGTAGGACAAAAAAATTATTAGGGTAACGCTGCGCTCGTGTTAAGCGCAACCAAGGACGCGTAGAAACCATTTTTGATCTTAATCAAAGAGTCGTGCTTTCCTTTCTCGATGATTACTCCATTTTTGACCACTGTGATCACTTCTGCATTTTTCATTGTTGATAATCTACGCGCCGCCATGACTGTAATTCTACTGACCATGACTTCGTCTAATGCACCTTGAACCACACTTTCGGATTCAGCATCCAATGCACTAGTAGCCTCGTCGAGAAGGAGTATCATCAGATCCTTCACTATAGCACGTGCAATGGCTACCCGCTTCTTCTGCCCCCCGGATAACTGTACTCCGCACTCGCCTACCAACGTGTCGTAAACCTGCGTAGTGATTGTGATACCGGTAACTATGATTCTCAGGAAACATCCGTAGTTGTTGCTCGCTTCATCTGCATAGGTCTATCTTATATAAGGGACGAGATAAACTTGCCTGTTGCAAACTACTGATAAACTTATGGGCAGTTGCCAACTCTGACGCAGACAATATCTCCTCTTCCGTTGCCTCTCCCTCCTTTCGGTCGGCTATATTGGCATGGGTTGGGTCATTGAACAGAACTGGTTCTTGGCTCACAAGGCCCATCTGCAGCCTAAACCACTTTAACTGAAGCTTCTGAATTTTGATCCCGTCAAGTGTGATGTGACCAGAATCGGGGTCATAAAACCGTTGCAGCAGAGCTATTACAGTCCATTTCCCACTTCCCGCTCTCCCCTACTAAAGCAACTGTCTGAAAAAGCAAAAATCACAGTCCATATGTGCATGTACTAACATCAGCACATGTTTAGCGCGTAATGATTGGCTGGAACTCAGATAGGAATAGGAAAAGATCTTGCAAAGGAAAACAAACTGATGTTGTCATAAAGCTTTCCCTTGCCAGAATGAATGGTCAAGCTAAGATCTTTGAAAATTTGTATATCTGGGCGAGAAGGATACTTGAAGCTGATGTGATGAAGCTCTATTTCTCCCCTTCACATTTTTTAGCGTTTCTCCGGACTCATCACCGGGGTCTATTTTTGATTTTCTGTTTGATGCCAAAAACTGAGGCAGTTGCGCTCCTGGCTTAGGTGGGGTCCTCAGTGAGGGAACTTGACTGAGTAATTGAAATTGCCACCATGGTGAGGGAAACAAACACCTGGAAAACACCAAAAACCGAAATGACCAAATGAAATACAGAAATTAAAATTTATCTTATCCTTTATAATTTGGTGCAATGTACTCGATAGTTTTCCACGAAACTGACGAAACAGGAAAAGATAATCTTATGCGGAAAACTCTGAACTTGTTGTCTTGCCATCCTGGACAAGTCGAGCTCCACCATAGAAGCGGGTACCATAGACTGCAAAAAACAAGAAGAAAGATAGGCCAACCCAACTCCGCTAATCAACCCTTGCGTAATTCCTGCTTTCATTGGCCCTTCACATTTTTTAGCATAGAGATGGATGATCTTTTCTTCAGAACAAAAGAAGCATCTGTCCTGATGCTTCCAACTGCATCAATAGCTACTTGACTGGTTTCCTTGTAAATCATCTGCGAATAGAGACTTTGATCAACATGGTTATATCTGAATTTCTGTCCAATTCACCAAATATTTAGGATAATTTTCTGCTGCTGGCTCTCTTGAACACTCAAGTGGACAGTAACTAGACATGGATAAGTTATTAGGACCATAAATGGCCAATAAGGAATGCATACCTTGGCGTCTGCGCTAAATCCTTTCATGTATTTTACTTGGGCGTATCCATTAACAAATAAGAGTGGGAGCAACACAAGGACAATGAGCGCCAATTGCCAGCTAGCCGCAAAAGTGATGACTAGATCAGCAACTGCAGATTTGCTGTTTTGAATGAGCTGGCCTAATGCATCCCCAACTAGGGCCTGCCCTGTTGCTGCATCTGCAGATAGTCTTGCGCCAATGGCACCACTGGAGTGCTTGGGTTCATCGAAGCAGCCCACCTGCATGTGCATCACCTTCTCAAAACACAGAGATCTTATCCGCTGAATTAATCTGCAACCTGCTATCAAGAAGAAGTACGTCTTCACTGGATATGCTACTAATGATACCAGGCCAAGAGTCATGAACATTAATGCTCAAAACTTTGAATCTTTCCTTGGTTTATGGGGTACTTCATAAAATGTCTTGATCACAGTAGATAGTAGTATGTCAAAAATGGGGAACATCACACCAGCAATGATGGCAAATATAGATCCTATTAGTAGCACGGGAACTTCTGGCTTATTAAGATATGCAAGCCCTCGAAAGAAACTTCTGCAGGTGCTTCTTTTCTCTCCAAAGAAGAGGACACTGGATTTGGTGGTGCACCATCAGGGACATTTAATCCTGTGGCCAGATTGAACATAGATAAGGAATGGCGGCTGCTATTTCCCACACCTGATGATCCCCGACTTATGGATCTCAATGACATTCTTTGAATCGATTGTCTACCATTAAGGAGATTTTCTGGTTTGTTTTGGTCATCTGTTACTCAATATTGTTCTGCATTTACTCGCTGGAATCTTAATAGCTGGCCACATGCTGTATTAGATCTTTAAGCAGTTCCGAGTGTGTACCTGACAAAAATTACAAAAATATTAGTTCTGGCTCCATTTGAGCCTGCACCCAGTTCTATTTGTGAAGTTCCCACCGTTTAAACGGGATATGCAGATGAGGTCAACTAGGTAGGATTTGCTTTCATTTGAGACATGCCATGGCTAAAAGTTCATGCTTTAGTACCTCTCTCCACTATCTTTCCTTGATGAATGACACAGATTATATCAGCGTCCCTGACAGTGCTCAAACGGTGTGCTACAATGACAGTGGTTCGATTTGCCACTATCCTGTCCAATGCCTCTTGTACTATCCTCTCTGATTCTTTATCTAGCGTGCTTGTGGCCTCGTCTAAAATCAAAATCCTAGGATCTTTTAGAATAGCTCTGGCAATGGCAACTCTTTGCTTCTGTCCTCCAGAGAGCTGAGTACCGTGTTCACCAACCATTGTGTCCAGTCCCTTGGTACAAAGATGCAAAAAAGTATAGAATCACAATTTGATTTATCTCACTTAACTTAAAGGTAAATTGATCAAACTAAACCTATCTAGACCTTGGGCAATTTTTCTACGAATTTGGAGCATTGGCTACTTCTGAAGCTGCTCTATTATCTTCAATGGTTGCATTCTCTTTTCCATACGCAATGTTATCCTTGATGCTTAATGCAAACAACACAGGTTCCTGGTTCACAAGGCTGATCTTACTCTGTATCCATATAAGCTGAAACTCCTCCAGATTTATGCCATCGATGAGCCCTTCACCCACTTGCGGATCATAAAACCTCTCTATAAGACTGATCACGGTAGATTTTCCGCTTCCACTTTGTCCAACCAAGGCCGCAGTTTTCCCGCTCGGTATGTAGAGAGTGAATCTGTTGAATATTGGCTCATCTGGTCTGGCTGGGTAGCTGAAGTAGACATTCCCTCTTGCCATAGGTGCCACAAGAATTGATCTCGGGCTTCCTGTTGATTGTCTCAAACATCTTAAATGCTGCGGCTTGCCCTGTGGCAAATGCGGTCATGCACGGAGAAGCCTGTCCTAAGGACCTGAGAAGTAAGCCAAACCAATTCAATTACTCTGGGTCTGTCGTAGCACAAACACAATAAAGGTACTTACAATTGATTTATGTCTATTCTGTCTTCGATGTAGATATCCAATGTTTTGTGTGGTTCGTAAAATAATCAATTATTAGCTTATCCTTCCAAAGAATAACGTGTATCATTAACTCATTAATGTATACTCGCATTGAAAGAGGAATGAAGTTGAAAGTCCAACTAACACTGAACCAGTTAAGACGGCGACGATGACATTGAGTACTTGAAGGTAATGTCTTGTCTCAGCATAGTCCGCAGATACAATCCCATAATTCGAGCGGTCTTCTCTCTCCCATGACCATCCAGAAAGTCACCTCTGACAAAACAACCCATTCCAAGATTCATTTCCGCTTGCTAAGGGAAACTCCAGAATTTTTTATTTTTGTGAGAGAGATATACTTACGAAGAATGCCATCACACCAGTAAACACTGCCAAGTAGATAAACTTCAGAAGATATCTGAATTCACAGAGTATGAGTGTAACATATCATTAAGATGGAAAAACTTGTTCTTTACGAGTGTTAGAGTTGGTGAATACTTCGGGGACTCTTATTTCTCACATCGGGCATGCCCACATGAGTTTAGAGAAATCGAAGTATGAACCGACGACATGGGACCCCTACGCACAGAATGCGGGAGTTCGGGGGTAGCGCCCTTGACACGGGGGTCCCGCTGACTGGTCAGCGGGCTGGGATTCTGCTCCCCGGAGAGTGGACGGCTGCCCCACTCATCGGAGAGGGGGCGGGGGCTCGAGGGTAGTGCCCCCAAAACAATATCTAGTTTAGGTTTTTGTTTAAGTAGGCCCATTTGTTATGCGATAAATGATTTCGGGTAGACTAGGGTTTTGGCCCATTATTTTTAAGTCATATATATTGTACTCGTATGAAAAATCATTGTAACGAGCGGAAAAATATAGTGAAATCCCTTTGCAGGATGTAGCTCTATTCTGGGATGAACCTGGATAATCTCGTGTGTCATCAATTTTCTGTCTTCTTTGTGATTGCTTGATATTCGATCTCGGATAAATTCCTATCAATTGATATCAGAGCCTTATGTTCGAGGAATTAGGGTTTATCTGAGATGTCAGGAGGGTCACGGATTGAGATAGAAAAGTTCGATGGGAAGCGGTTCGATCTGTGGAAGATGAAGATGGAGGATTTTTTGTGATCGAGATCTCTGGTCGGCAATTATGAGAGAAAGGCCTGTTGCTGCGGCGGCGGGTGTTGTGATAAGCAAGGAAGCGAGCAAGGAAGTAGATTCAACTTCCAGACAGGTAGATTCAAAGGAGATTGAGGACTGGGATCGGATTGATCAGAAAGCGAAGGGTTTGATCCGGCTTTATCTTGCGAATAACATTTTGACAAACATGATGAGCGAACATATAGCCATAGATTTATGACAGAAATTGGAGTTATTGTACCAAAGTAAGTCGCTGGTTAATAATTTATTTTTAAGGAAAAAGCTGTATAATCTTCAGATGCATGAGGGCGACTCGTTTTCTGCACACCTGCATGACTTTAACACATTGATAAGTCAACTCGTATCAATCAGTGTTAAGTTTGAGGATGATGATAAGCAATAACACTACTCTTTTCACTGCCGGATTCATGGGATAACCTGATTGTGGTAATTGGAGGTGGTGACAAGGAGTTGTCATATGAGACTGTGTGTGCGGCCTTATTATTAGAGGAGACACAAAGAAAGGTGTCACGCCTTGGACTAGGCAAGCACGCAATATCCCGTTCCCTGCCAAATTGCTCATCGCCTGGCCAACACTAGCGACGGCCCAGGACTCGTCGTTGCCAAACGATGGCTAACAAAAGTGACAGCGAAAAGCGCACAATCCCCTGACACACACACATGCAGGATAGAGAGATAGAGAAAATTGAATTTGCATACCATATAATAGTAGAGGTTCTATACAATCTGGAGGGGAGGGAGACTATCATCTGACCTCACAAACCTAAGTCAGCCAAGATCAAAAGAAAATAGGCTAAACCAAAAAGTCACCAATCTCTATCTAGGCATCATCGGGACTACTCGTCTATTGGCAAGGGCCACTCTTCCAGATCAGACTCCTCGAATATCGGGGAAAAGTCATATCTATGTTCGAGGGTTTGAATGGTGATCAGCTACAATGAGAAAACTCAGCAAACAAATGAGTCGAAACTCAGCAAGCACACGTCTAGACTCAAATTAGAAAGTAGCATGCGCCCTAAGCCATAATGTAAACCATCACATGCATATTATGACTTTAGATCATACAGATGAAATTGTAGATGCTCAATGTTTCATTTGGGATCCTCGATGGCTTAATAACACTTTCGGACTAAACCCCATTGGTGGCTCAATAGCATTTGCGGTCTCGACCACCTCATAGACGTCTCAAGCCTGTGCCTCAACCCTGTCTAATCACACCGAAGTTGATATCCTTGTCTCTCCAGCTACCTTGTGCCCAGCACATTCAGGAGCAGGTGCAACGATCGTGGTCAATTAGCACTGCGATCAGCACATCTTTATCACCCCGCATTCCCGGTGGTCGCCTAGACACTGTCGGGCCATCCCGCACGGTTCTATGCACTCCGCCAAACGCACATGTCTCATGCCAATATGTAGATCAATGATAAGCATCACAAAATCCTCAATTGACTCGACTTTTAAATACTCATGCAAGTTAGCTTTGCCATATGCATTTTCCAAGATTATTCACATGAGCACACAATTCACCTCAAAATATGTCAAATAAAATAACCAAGCATCGCACGTTGCAAAATCTCGTATTTCAGGACCCGATTTTCATTCTAAGTTTTCTAGGTTCAAGGGCAAATAATCCAGCAACCTGAAAAATTCTAGAGTCCACAAAAAACCAATTTACCCTATGGCTAGCAGCAATTTATTGACATTCGACGTCCAAGAAATTTAATATTTTTCATCATAAAATTTTTCCTACCAGTCCCTAGTATACCATACATTCTAAGTCAAGTTTAGAAATATGGTCACCTAAAAATTGAGTTCGAGCTGGAAATGGCGGACGATGATCGTGCTCTGTTGAATGGCGAACTTGGACGAGCGACGGTGGAGAGCTCGGCAGGCGACGACGAGAGCTCGGGCCACTGTGCTCGTGCTCACCATGGCGAACAAGCGAGCGACGCGGCTTGGCTAGCGTGGAACATGGTTGGACTGAGCAGCAGCAAATTGATTCTCATGCAGCCGAGGGAGTGCAACAAGGTCACAAGTGGCCAAGAAGTGGAAGCATGCAGCAGTAGGGTTCACGGGCAGCAAACGTGCAGATTCAATCGAGAAAATGAAGAGCAGCAACAAGTTTAGAGAGCAGCCATGAGCAGGAAGAGGAAGCCAGCAGATGATGGTAGAAGCACATGCAGCTGCAGAAGACCAGCTAAGTGGGAGACAACGTGTAGCAGTAGTAGCCCAAAACCAGTCTGAGAAAGGGAAGAACAGAAAAAACTAGGTAGCAGCAGCGAGCTGAGAAGAAAAAAAAAACGCAGGAAGAAGAAAGAAGATGCAGCAGATGGCAGAACCGAGAGAAAAGAAGAAGATTCGCGCAGAAGAAATGGAGGATGTCAAGGCCAGCTGCAGCAGGGGTTTTCCCCACGTGAGCAGTGAAAATTAATGGCTAGAAAATCATGCAAATTTGTCTTATATGCATGGGGAAGGAGCTTAGCCGAGGAGATGGAGCAGACCAGCTGCATTTCCAGCCAACGAAGACGTTCTAGCTCTGGTTTTTGGGGAGCAAAAGTAGTGAAAAATTAAGAGGGTATACGTGGGTTCGTGGGGGAAGAACTTTAGCCAAAATGGAGAAGGAAAGTGGGGTTTGTCAACGAAATTTGAAGTGGAAAGTGGGTCCAACATTCATAATTTTTCTTGTCTTCATGCAGATAAGTTTGAGGACATCACAAAAGGGGTCAAGGAATTTCGATAAAGAGCCACTGGCGGCTAGGGGTAGGTCCGTAAAGAAGGGACAAAATCGAAACATGTTCAAATCGAAATCTCATGGCCGATCGAAGAGTAAGGAGAGGAAGGTATGGTGTTGGAGCGTGAAGAGTGGGGCCATATGAAGCGGGACTGTAAAAACAAGCCCGTTTCTAAGAAAGAAGCCGAATCATCCTTGGAGAAAAAGGAGGTCGAGACAGGGGATACGTATGTGTCTGCTATATGTATGGTACAATCAGACAAGGATATCTGGTACATCGACACCGGTGTCTCATACTACATGACGCCTCATAGACACTGGTTTTGTGAATATGAGCAATATAATGGTGGAGATGTCATGCTCGGAGATGATACTGTAGTTCAAATTATCAGGTGTGGCAGGGTGAATCTGAGGATGAGTAATGACACGGTGAAGACTCTTCTGGATGTGATGCACATACCCTCAATGAGTAGAAACTGTTATCGGTTGGTACAATGGCCGATTCAGGGGTTATTTTCATATGTGACAAGAATTCGTGCAAGATAACTCGATGTTCTATTGTTATTGCACGAGGAGTTTGTTACGGGACGTTGTATAAGCTGCTCAGGGGAACGGTGACTATTGGTGTCTTAATGATGCATCTATGTTGTGGTATCAATGGCTAGGGCATATCGGTGAAAAAGGACTGTCTACCTTAGCTTCGAGTCAAATGATAGACAGAGTACCAGATTGCTTTATGGGTTTCGGATTTGTGAATACTGTCTTCATGGAAAACAGAACGGAGTTATTTTCCAACACACCGGTACGAGAGCAATGGAGATTCTAGAGCTGATTCACAGTGATGTTTTTGGGCCTACTCCGACTCCATCTATAGGAAGATATAGTTGGATTTTTTTTATAAAAGTAAATTAGATTTTTTGAAAAATTTTGAGAATTTAAGGTTTTGGTTGAAAACTAATTGGGCAGGAAAATCAAGGTACTTCGTACGGATAACGGAGGTGAATTCTGTTATGAAAAGTTCGAGCAGTTTTGTGTGGATAATGGTATTCTAAGGCAGAAAATGACTCCACATGCGCCTCAACAGAATTGGGGTGGCCGAAAGGTTAAACCGGTAACTCATAAAAAAGCAAGATGCATGCCGAGTTGGGCAGGATTGGAAATCTGAATTTTGGGCAGAAGCTGTAGCCACGGCCAGTTATTTGATGAACCGATCACCGATCTCATCAGTGAAGAACCGTACACCATTTGAGGCAGTGTTTGGGAAGAAGCCGATCTGTCACATGTTCGGGTGTTCGGGTGTGACACGTATGTTTATGTACTGAAGGAGAAAAGGGTAAGCTTGACAATAAGTCTAAAAAGAACATATTGTGGGATACAAAAAAGGGGTCAAAGACTATAAATTGTGGAATCTAGAATCGAAGACCATTGTATATAGCAGGGATGTTGTCTTTCGTGAAACACAATCCCAGATAGGCACACGAAAAGGCGATGAGCCCAAGAAACCAGTAGTGCTTGAAGAGAGCTCGAAGACTGAGACTGTGGAGATGGTTCCACATAGTACACCAATGAAGTTGAGGATGCAGATTCAGATGAAGACCCTGACACATATAGCACGCCGGTTCTCAAGAGATCAACGTAGGAAAGGCAGGTACCACTTTGATACTCACTTAATGTATTGAGTACGTTTCATGCCTTGAGTATTACCGGGGATGATCCTAGTTCTGTAAAAGAGGCGAGATCCATGGATGATACTGTTGACACCTAAATTTTGATTTTTATTTATTTATTTATTTATATTGCACAAAAGGAGAATTTATTCTCACAAAAAAATATTCCTCATGATTTGCATATTTTATTTATGTATTGCATTGGCATCAATTTAGACTGGTAGGGGAACTGGGCTTAAATTGAAGAGGACGGACCCGAGTTTACTTGAAAAATTTGGCTAGCCCATGGTGACATCTCTATTGGGCTGAAAATTCAAAGAGTTCTAACCCATTGTAACTCTTCAATATTTTTGAAAATTAAGAGTTTAAGTAATTAAAACTCTTAAATTTAGAATTTCTAATCTAATGGCCCTAATCTAATCCTACCTTAGCTAGGTTTAATCCAATGGTCCATAATAACTCCTACTCCTACTAGGACTAGGATTGGTTTTAACTCAATATAAGCAACCTTAGCTCTAGGCTTAAAGGGAAAAAATTTTGGGACGCTCAGAATTCTTAGAGAAATTACGTTAGAGAGAGTGAGGGCAACAAAAAAACAAGGGTCCTTGGCATTCACTTGGTGGAGACTTCCCGGGGTGATCTCCATAGCCATCGGTGTTCATCTTGTGCGGAAACGGGGCTATTCGAGCTATTTTATGGCTGCTATTCGGTTCTTATTTTGGAGCTGTTCGGTGCCTATTTTGCAGCTATTTGAGAACTGTCTTCGCAGCTGCTCGGTGTGGAATTTGCCGCTATTTTGTTGCTATTTTAGCACAAAAAATAGTGCTGTCCAGTAGGTTTTCTAGCTTAGATCTGGCCCAAATCTGCCCGGTGAATAAAGGTAATACCTTTACCCTTATTAAGACTGATTTGTGATCAAAAACATGCTATTTTGGTGTCTATTTTAATGCTGTTTCTGCACTACTTATGTGCTGTTTAGTCCGAATCGATGCCGTTTATCGCATGTTTTATGAGCACTAACTCGTGCAGATTTTGGAGCAAACCAAGGTAATTTCCTCTAACCTTTGATTGCAATTCATGCTTGTTTGATTGGCAATATGCATATATGTTCATATACCTTGATGGATGTACATCGACTTGCAATTAAAATTGAAAAAATACAAACCTTTTGACTATAAAAGTTGAAGGTTTTTTTATGAACAAAAAAATCTGATTTTTTGGATGCTTAACTCTCATGGCCAAACTTGGCATAATTTATCTGAATTCAAAATCCTAAACCCAAACCCGAACACGTTCTATCCATGACTATTTGGATACGATTTTTTCGGATCAATAAAAGGGGAAGTTAGCCAATTCGATCTAACCGTTTAGATTCGATTCGTTATCTTCCCAAATTAATTTTTGGTTTATGGAAGTGGATTTTTTTGAAAAAATTCAAGAGGATTATCCATGGATTGCGTTGTGGTTATCTTGTTTTGAATATTCATTGATTATTATGTTTGCTTTGGATATTGCCTTATCTCGTTTGAAATGCCATAAAAGAAATTTGAAAATTTTAGTAAGATATGGTTTCTTAGAAACCCTATCTAATTGAAATTTTAGAAAAAGATAAGCTTCTTAGAAAGCTTATCTCATTGGAAATTTGGAATGGAAATCAAGATAAGGAATTGTCCATGCATATCCTAAAAGTTCAAAAGTTGTAAAAAAATACCAAAATTCTGCTCATCATCTCATGCACATCCATATTTTTCACATCTCATACATATCCATATCCTGCATATCTCTTGCATTTTATGTTTGAATATCCATGTTTGCATAAGCATATTTACATGTCTTACATGTACCCATGTGACATAATTTCCAAGTATCACCCATTATTTCTCTCATTTTTCGAATGATACATATATGCATGCATTAATAATTTTTTTTCTTGCATAAATGGTTGTGTCTCTTGTTGCATATTTCATGCTTTGTCATGATGCATGCTAATACTTTGCACGTCATTGTTCGTCATGCCACGACTTGATTGCCATTACGCTATGATGCGCTATTACCATGTCATTGAACCTTTGGACGTCGCATGTTTTGCGCATCTCATTTGCATGTTCATACTTGAAGCATATCTCGTATATTATCATATCATATATTTGCATGTCCATGTTGCATTTTATTGCTATATCTTTTGCATGTTTAGTCTAATCGGATGCATAATTATCTGCATGTTGCTTATTATCTTACATTGCATCTTTATTGTTGATTCATTGTCAGTGCATTCATATCATTCATACATCTCATTTAAAAAATGAAAATAAAAAAAACATCTCACTGAGCGTAAAAGTAAGCCAAGCTAGGGTTGCCGACTTAGGACATTCCATGAATTTAAGGTACCGAAAGGGTATAGTTTTAATTAACTAGTGTAATTAGTCCCGAATCCTTTAATCTCTGGTTTCGTAGAAGTAAGGTATTTCTCTCGATATCTTACTTAGGTTTCTAATCAACCTACCAAGAATGGTTAGTAGCGACTCCAAACTATCTGAACATCAATATAAAACCAAAGTTGCGAATTGTAAAGTTTGGGAGAGTCCATATTGGGTTAGCCATTTGATAAACCTAATAATCCATTAGCCTGAGGAAACTCGTTTTTTTTAGGGTCGCGACAATGCGACCTAGTGGGAGCTCGCAATGATAGATGAGATGCAGTCGCTTGATCATAATGAGACATGGACCATGTGTAAATTGCCTAAGGATAAAAATGCAATGTAGATGCAAATGGGTGTTCAAATGAAAACTAAAGTCAAATGGGACTATGGAGAAGTACAAAGGCATACTTGTAGCCAAGGGGTATTCTTAAATTGAGGGAGTTGACTATGACGAGATTTTTTCTCCTGTGGCAAAATTGACCTCGATACGGTTTGTTTTGTCCCATAGCAGCCGCATATGATCTTGAGGTGGAACAGATGAATGTAAAAATAATCTTTCCTTCAATGGGAACTTGAAGGAGGAGATTTATATGAGATAACCAAAGGTTTGAAGCCAAAGGAAAGGAGAATCTTGTGTGCAAGCTGAAAAAAGTCCTTATATAGGCTTAAAATAGTCACCAAGGATGTCGGTCCTCCTAGAAGTTTTGACACATACATGCTCCACTAGATTTTGTGCGGTCAAATTCTACTCACTGTGTTTATGTGAAGAGATCGGGTGATCAGTTTGTCATCCTCAACACTTTATGTGGATGATATGCTATTAATTGGGCATGCAGATTACAAGGGACCGTGAGAAACGAGCTATGGGCTAGGGCAGGAGAATACTCAAGGAAATTTTTGAAAGAAATTTAATCAACATGATGGACTGCAAGCCTGTTGGTACTCCTATACCTTTAGCAACAAGTTATTTTCGGAACAGTGTCCTAAAATGAATGAGGAGGTTGAGGAGATGACCCGAATTTCATATGCAAGTGCAGTGGGTAGCTTGATGTATGCTATGGTGTGCACGCTTATGGATATAGCCCAAGCAGTGGAAGTCTTGACCGATATATGTCTAGCCCGGGTAAGAGAATATTAGAATGTGATCAAAAGAGTTTTCAAATATCTTCGTGGAACTTATAATTTCTT
>JAGVVM010022269.1:0-29483 GCA_019149425.1 Psidium friedrichsthalianum
CTCAATATAAGCAACCTTAGC
This sequence comes from Psidium friedrichsthalianum, assembly GCA_019149425.1. Taxonomy (NCBI): domain Eukaryota; kingdom Viridiplantae; phylum Streptophyta; class Magnoliopsida; order Myrtales; family Myrtaceae; genus Psidium; species Psidium friedrichsthalianum. The sequence goes on from JAGVVM010022269.1 coordinate 22, forward strand.
TCTAGCTTAAAAGGGAAAAAATTTTGGGACGCTCAGAATTCTTTAGAGAAATTCGTTAGAGAGGAGGAGGGCAACAACAAAACAAAGGGTCCTTGGCATTCCTTGTTGGAGACTTCCCGGGGTGATCTCCATAGGCCATCGGTGTTCATCTTGTGCGGACGGGGCTATTCGAGCTATTTTATGCTGCTATTCGGTGCTTATTTTGGGGGAGCTGTTCGTGCCTATTTTGCAGCTATTTTGAGAACTGATCTTCGCAGCTGCTCGTGTGGAATTTGCCTGCTGTTTTTGTGCTATTTTTAGCACAAAAAATAGGCTGTCCAGTAGGTTTTCTAGCTCAGAATCTGGGCCAATCTCGCCCGGTGAATAAAGGTAATACCTTTACCCTTATTAAGACTGATTTGTGATCAAAAAATGCTATTTTTGGTGCTATTTTAATGCTGTTTCTGCATACTTTATGTTCTGTTTAGTCCGAATCGAGGCCGTTTATCGCATGTTTTATGAGCACTAACTTGTGCAGATTTTTGGAGCAAAACAAGGTAATTTCTCTAACCTTTTGATTGCAATTCATGCTTGTTTGCTTGGCAATTATGCATATATGTTCATATACCTTGATGGTGTACATCGACTTCAATTAAAATTTGAAAAAATCCAAACCTTTTGACTATAAAAGTTGAAGTTTTTTTTCATGAACAAAAAAATCTGATTTTTTGGATGCGTAACTCTCATGGCAAAACTTGGCATAATTTTATCTGAATTCAAATCCTAAACCCAAACCTGAACACGTTCTATCCATGGCTATTTGGATACGATTTTTTCTCGGATCAATAAAAGGGGAAGTTAGCCAATTCGATCTACAACCGTTTAGATCCGATTCGTTATCTTCCCAGAATTATTGTTGGGTTTAAGGAAGTGGATATTTTTTGAAAAATTCAGAGGATTATCCATGGATTGCATTGTGGTTATCATTGGTTTGAATTTCATTGATTATTATGTTTGCTTTTTGATATTGCCTTATCTCGTTTGAAAATCCATAAAAGAAATTTGAAAATTTTAGTAAGATATGTGTTTCTTAGAAACCTATCTAATTGAAATTTTTAGAAAAAGATAAGCTTCTTAGAAAGCTTATCTCATTGGAATTTGGAATGGAAATCAAGATAAGGAATTGTCCATGCATATCCTAAAAATTCAAAAGTTCTAAAAAAATCCAAAAATTCTGCTCATCTCTCATGCACATCCATATTTTGCACATCTCATACATATCCATATCCTGCATATCTCTTGGCATTTAATGTTTGAATCTCCATGTTTGCATAAGCATATTTACATGTCTTACATGTACCCATGTGCATAATTTCCAAGTATCACCCATTATTCTCTCATTTTTCGAATGATACATATATGCATGCATTAATAATTTTTTTTTTGCATAAATGGTGTGTCTCCTTGTTGCATATTTCATGCTTTGGTCATGACGGCCTGCTAATACTTTGCACGTCATTGTTCGTCATGCGACGACTTGATTGCCATTACGCTATTGATGCGCTAATTACCATGTCCTTGAACCTTTGCACGTCGCATGTTTTGCGCATCTCATTTGCATGTTCTACTTGAAGCATATCTCGTATATTATCATATCATATATTTGCATGTCCATGTTGCATTTTATTTGCTATGTCTTTTGCATGTTAGTCTATCGGATGCATAATTATCTGCATGTTGCTTATTATCTTGCATTGCATCTTTATTGTTGATTCATTGTCAGTGCATTCTATATTCATCATCTCATTTAAAAAATGAAAATAAAAAAACATCTCACTGAGCGTAAAAGTAAGCCAAGGTAGGGTTGCCGACTTAGGACATTCCATGAAATTTAAGGTACGAAAGGGTATTAGTTTTAATTAACTAGTGTAATTAAGTCCCCGAATCCTTTAATCTCTGGTTCGTAGAAGTAAGGTATTTCTCTCGATATCTTACTTAGGTTTCTAATCAACCTACCAAGAATGGTTAGTGGCGACTCCAACTATCTTAACATCAATATAAAACCAAAGTTGCGAATTGGTAAAGTTTGGGAGAGTCCGTATTGGGTTAGCCATTTGATAAAACCTAATATCCTTAGCCTGATGAAACTCGTTTTTTAGGGTCGCGACAGATGTGAAACCTAGTGGGAGCTCGCAATGATAGATATAATGCATCTCTTGGATCATACAATGTGAGACATGGACCATGTGTAAATTGCCTAAGGATAAAAATGCAATTAGATGCACAATGGTGTTCAAATGAAACCTAAAGTCCAAATGGGACTATGGAGAAGTACAAGGCTACTTGTAGCCAAGGGTACGGTTCTTAAATTGAGGGAGTTGCTATGACGAGATTTTTTCTCCTGTGGCAAAATTGACCTCGATACGGTTTGTTTTGTCCATAGCAGCCGCATATGATCTTGAGGTGGAAACAGATGAATGTAAAAACACTTTCCTTCATGGGAAACTTGAAGGAGGAGATTTATATGAGATAACAAAAGGTTTTGAAGCAAAAGGAAAGGAGAATCTTGTGTGCAAGCTGAAAAAAGTCCTTATATAGGCTTAAATAGTCACCAAGGATGTGGTACTAGAAGTTTGACACATACAGCTCCAACTTGATTTTGTCGGTCAAATTCTACTCATGTTTTATGTGAAAGATCGGGTGATCAGTTGTCATCCTCACACTTTATGTGGAGATATGCTATTAATTGGGCATGCAGATTACAAGGGACCGTGAGAAACAGAAGCTATGGCTAGGCAGGAGAATACATCAAGGAAATTTTGAAGAAATTCAACATGATGGACTGCAAGCCTGTTGGTACTCCTATACCTTTAGCAACAAGTTATTTGCGGACAGTGTCCTAAAGAATGAGGAGGTTGAGGAGATGACCCGAATTTCATATGCAAGTGCAGTGGGGTAGCTTGATGTATGCTATGGTGTGCACGCTTATGGATATAGCCCAAGCAGTGGAAGTCTTGAGCCGATATATGTCTAGCCCGGTAGAGAATTTAGAATGTGATCAAAAGAGTTTTCAAATATCTTCGTGGAACTTATAATTTTCTCTTTATGTTTTGAAGGTACAGGGAATGGAACACCCTTAATATCGTAGGCCATGCAGATTCAGATTGGGGTGGAGATATTGATAGTAGACGGTCTACTAGCGTGTATGTTTTCACATTATTTGGGGCTGCATTGAGTTGGATGAGTAAGAGACAAAGCGTGGTAGCGCTCTCTTCTACAGAGGTTGAGTACATGGCTCTTACTCATGCTAGAAAAGAGGCCATATGATTACGGCAGTTGTGCTTGGAGCTCGGTTTTGAGCAAGGTGCTGTAGAAGTGAGATGTGATAATCAAAGGGCTATTCATTTAGCTAAGAATCCGGCATTTCACTCACGTACAAAGCACATCGACATATAGTATCATTTTATCTGAGAGAAAGTGGAGAAGAAAGTGATTTGGCTTGAAAGGGTCGATACGAATGAAAATAGTTTAGACTTCCTTACTAAAACTTTTATGGGTGCGAAGTTTGAATGGTGCTCTACTGCGATTAGATTGAAGAGGAATGATATTAGGAAGGTTCTCATTTGTGAGAAGTATCCACTAAGTGGGAGAATGCTGGAGTTGGTGAATACTTCGAGGACCCTTATTTCTCACATCAGACATGCCCACGTAAGCTTAGAGAAATCGAAATATAAACCAACGACATGGGACCCCTACGCGAGGACTGCGGGGGCTCGGGGGCAGCCCCCCCGACATGGGGGTCCCGCTGCTCAATCAGCAGACGGTTGCCTCGCTCGCCGGTGAGCAGGCAGGGGCTCGAGGGCAGCACCTCCGAAACAACATCGGACTTAGGCTTTTGTTTAAGTAGACCTATTTATTGTGGGATAAAGGGCTTTCGGATAGACTATGGTTTTTGCCCATTATTTTTAAGTCATAGATATTATACTCGTATGAGAAATCATTGTAACGAGCGAAAAATATAGTGAAATCCTTTTGCAGGACGTAACCTTATTCTAGGGTGAACCTGGGTAATCTTGTGTGCCATTAATTTTCTATCTTCTGTGTGATTGCTTGATATTTGATCTCGGATAAATTCCTATCAATGAGTAAACGGCACCTGGAATAGATAGTCTGCTACTAATTTTTCATGATTTTATTAATAACTGATTACTATTAAATACTCTGATGAATGGAATCTATTGCTTAGAATTAGGAAAGGAACATTATGCTTCAAAGATTGGTACCTCGAAAACAAGATGTACCAAATTCATGTCGTTCTGGTTTGTTCGAAATGCATCAATCAATTGCCCAAAAAGTACTGTCATGAGGCGCAAACATAAGCCATTGCCAATAGCACCTACTGTCCCCTCAAGAATCAAAACCATGTCGATGAGATCTGCGAACAAGAACAGCTTGTGAAATGGAACTATGTTAGTTTTCTCGTCTTTTTTGTTCTTTTCAGGTCTGTCCTTGGCCTCTGCATGACTCATCGAATTAGTAGCCACGTGCATTTCTAAATCCACGTTCAAGCTACGCTCCATAGACATTATACCAAATAAAAGATCACCCTATATTGCTTGTCAACTTGTTCATCCAATATGTCCAGAAACTATCTCGCATTTGCAGAACAAAGTCAACGACAGGAATCAAGACTTTACAACACAAGCCAGAAAAGTGGAGCTTCGAATGCTTTAAAAGATATCATGCATCTGAATCAAACTGCCAGACCACATCTAACAGCCAAAACACAGAACAAATATATCAGATGGCATGTCAATTTGAATGTTATAGTGAGTAATGATCTGAAGGAACTATCTTTCAGTACCATAGGCACATCCAAGTAAATAAGGAGTAAAGGATGCTGGACACAACAAATTTCCTTGCATTCGAGCATACAAACTTCTGATCTGCTTATGCTTATGCAAAAATGTCAACCTTGCAAACCAGGTCACACGGAACGAATTAACAAGGGTTGGCCAAAAGGAGGAACAACACCAAAGTTTCATTTCTTTATATGCAGAAACTAAAAAAGGAACACCAACTCACATCATCAACTAATTCAGAATAGTTTCTTCATCTTCCTCCTTAAACCAATACTCTTCTGTTTTCCATATAAAAGCCTTTAACCAAATTCGAAATTCAAGAAATGCTACTTCGAGAATATATATATATATATATATATATATATATATATATATAAAACAAGACGAGGTAGAATTTAATATATCAAGAATCCCTCCCCAACTCTCTGATTTTATACGTGCTATAAAATCACTCAAAGAACCACAATGGCCAACCACGGAGGGTATGATCAGATTTCTTTCCACAACAAAGAGAAGAACAAAACACAAAAAGTAATTAAATTAAACCAGGGACAGAGAGCTCAAAAGGGTAGCTTTCAATGCAAGTACTAGCTGAGAAATTCTCACCCACTTGATAAATGCTTTGAGAAATGTAAATCAGCGACTACTACTTTACAAGCCCACGGAGAATGCTTGAGGATTAAGCATTATAGTGACTTATACCCTAGGCTACATTTGGCATTCAGGATAAAACTTAAGATAGAATAAAATATATCATATCTTGTATTTGACTTTGAGTAGGATAGGATAAAGTGGGATATAAAAGGGATATAGCTTGGATAAAATTATCTCATGGGGAAGATAGGATAAATGTGAATAGGATTTCTTATGTTTATGGTATAAAAGCTATTTTTTTCTCGAATAACAAACTTCTTAAATAATGAATTTCAAATAATAATTAAATATGAATTATGTTTAAATTCTAATATTAGATAGAAAATAAAAAACAAAAAAATATTTATTCCTATATATATTTATACATTTCAGTTTCTTTTTATATATTTTAGTTTCTTTCTACTTTATAGCATATACTTTATAACAAACTATATACACACACAAAAACATGTACAGACACTTCACATCTATATCATTACATATTTTAGGTTTTGTACCACAAAGAAAGAGATCTAAAAATAAAGAAAGAAGCAAATAAAATGAAGTAGAAGAGGCCCAAATTTTAAATGAACAAATTTGAATTGGAAAATGATCTTTCTAATTTTCAAAGAATGTGGGGCAATAAAATTTCTAAAAAAACATAAGAAATCTCCATCTCCTTCTCCTATGTATTTTTGGTTCATATTGAAGTTTCACCACTCCTATATAGCTTTTTAGTTCACATCAACACTCTACGAAAACGGCGAGAGAATCGAAACTTCTTATCCTTCTTGGTTTTTTTTTGTTCATGTCAAAAGCCTATGAAAGCAAAACAGAGACAAAATTAATTCTCTTTTGTAGTTTTGTGGTTCATATTGAAGTTTAACGAAAGTAGAGAGAGAGAGGCAAAACTTTTCGTAGTTGCAAATGTGAATGATTATATTTTCTCTCTCTTACTTGAGTTGTTAGTGAATTATGAGAGATTCTTATAGTCTCCATTTGTGCATTTTTGGGGTCATTTGTATCGATATGTGTAAATACTAAATAATAAACAGGATATGATATTAACATATTTGACTTTATTATTGTGATTCACCAAATAGTGGATAGGATACGGTAAAATCCTTAGATTTCATATTCCATCCTATCCAATCCTGGCTAAAAATCTAGACCACCAAACGCAATCTAAAGGTTGATTAGTCATTTCCTGGTCACAATCATTGAACTCTCCACTGATTTCAAAGAAGAAAAATACTTTTTTCTATTTCTTATTGTTTATCATTCTTACACCAACATAACATATAAATAGTCTATGATAGCTATACAATAGAAAGAAAATAAAAGCAGAAAAGGAAAAGATTTCCCACTTTCTAAATTTGATGATCTACTTCCTAATTTTGAGGATTCCAAAGAAGAAAACTAGTTTCTTCTATTTCTTGCTTATCATTCTTGCAGCGAACATAATATATAAAAAGACTTTAGGACAATTGCAATAGAAATAAAATAAAAGGAGAAAAGGAAAAATTTACTACTTCCCAAGCCTGATGATCTGCTTCCTAATTTTGAGCATTTAGAAATAAAAGGAAATAAAACAAACGAAAACAAAATAATATCATATTCTAATATCTTATCTTGATTCTTTGACACCTCTTCAAGTTGGCACATAAATATCTGTCATGCCCAACTTGCTGATGAGAGCATCGAAGTTAGGTCTGAATAATCCTTTTGTTAGAATGTTAGCTAATTGTTGTGCTGTTGGCACAAATGGCATACGAATAGCTCCTGCATCAATCTTCTCCTTGATAAAGTGTTTATTGATCTCAACATACTTAGTTTTGTCATGTTGCACTGAATTTTGTGCAATGGTGATTGCAGCCTTCTTGTCATAGCATAGCTTCATAGGCATTTTCACTTATACTCGAAGTTCTTCTAGTACTCATGTTAGCTATAACATCTCATAGATTCCATTTGTCATTGCTCGGTACTCTGCTTATGCACCGCTTTGTGCCACCACATTCTTTTTCTTACTTCGCCAAGTAACCAAGTTCCCCCATACATATGTACAATATCCAGAAGTCGACCTTCTGTCAATAGTTGATCTTGCCCAGTCTACATCCGTTTATGCTTCAATTTCTTGTGAATATAAAACCTTCTCCAAGTGGGCTCTTTAGGTATCTTAGGATCATATACCATCCCCTCAAAGGGAGCATGCATAAACTTAACCTAATTACAACTAATAACAACATTTATCCATATATGCAAGCTCAATAGATTATTGGTTACAACTTCAGATCTTACTGCTAACCATAGCAACCTACACTTCATCATCTTCCAAGTTTCGGATTAGGAGTCTCTGCCGGTCTACAACCACTCATTCCAGTCTCTTTTTGAAGATCAAAGACATATTTCCTTTATAAGACTATAATTCCCTTTTTCAACCAAGTTACCTCCACTCAAAGGAAATATCTAAGTGTTCCCAAATCCTTGATCTCAAATTCAGAAGCTAGACATTCTTTCAATGGGTTCATCTTTATAATATTATTTTCGACGAGAGTGATGATCCACATCGAACAATCACTTTGCACATTTAGAACACAAAACAAATACCAATGGTTTAATCCATTGATTAATCTCAGCAAAACACATGTCAATGGTCTATCCATTGGCTAATCACATGCTCAAGACTCTAACCGTAGTCACGTATAACGCTCGTGACAAAAGACGACCAAGATTCCCCCTTGGCAAGGTCTCCACCTACAATGCCGATGGCTTGGCCCACAAAGATATCCTAAATAGTATGCGTATACCACAGACCCATCAATCGGGTTCACAGTTATCTTGAGCAGCACAAAATCCACAACAATCAAAATCAATAGCAGAAATCTGTCACAAATTGTCTCAACCAAAATGAACATCACCATCAACTCAAAATCAATAGCACAAAGTAATCACAAACCAACTTAAATATACAAACAGCAGTAAATGTTCGATCCTGTTTTATGCAACAAAATGCTCTAAACACCGCATTTACTTTTTCTTTCAAAAGAACAAATCACATTAGAAACTCATATTATACCTTCTCAGAAAAACATGAGTTTACACAAATCAAAGAAGAAATAGTATCACTCACCAGACGAAGGCAAAATTAAAAATGCAACGGTTACTCGAGCCGACGCGTCCGAATTCCTATTCAAAAATACGAAAAATGGATAAAAAAACGAGTAATATGACACTTTAATGGATGGCTTAACTAATTTACACCTATTTAACGATATAACGACGATCGCGCGTCAACGGAGCTTGCCCAAGAGCAAATTTCCTTGCTGTCCTTAATGGGCAGCTCGCGCTTCAAAACTAAAAAGGCCATAACTCACTCCACCGAGCTCCGTTTCAAGCCATCTTATAGTCCAAACGAAGCTTATTTGACGTACTACAAAAGTACTAACATGGTCGATCTCAAACAACGAACAAAAAATAAAGATATCGTCTCTTGAAGCATGCTGTTCGCGAGCATACTGTAGCAATCAGAACAGCTCGCGCTTCAAAATTAAAAAGGCATAACTCACTCCACCGAGCTCCGTTTCAAGCCATCTTATAGTAAAAACGAAGCTTATTCGACGTACTACAAAAGTCTTAACAAGATCGACCTCAAATAAAGAACAAAAAAAATGAAGATATTGGCTCTTGAAGTATGCTGTTCGCGCGCATATTGTAGGAAACAGAATCAGCTCGCGCTTTCTGAGTAAAAAGGTCATAACTCACCCACCGAGCTCCGTTTCAAGCCATCTTATAGTCCAAACGAAGCTTATTCAACGTACTACAAAAGTCCTAACATGGTCGACCTCAAACAATGAACAAAAACTGAAGATATGGGCTCTTGAAACATGCTGTTGCGCGGTACTGTAGCAACCAGAACTTAAAAATTTGTTTCGGGCAAACTATAAGTCAAAATTGAGATCCGTCAAATCCCACGGCTTCACAACGTCCTAAATCTTCATCTCCATGTAAAAAAAAAGCAACATAAAAACTCCTCAAATGAACCCAGCAACTTGAACTCAATCTAGGTTCGAAACTAAACCCTAACTCCAAAAATTGCTTCAATAGGGAAGAATGAGGGGTGCGAGTACTTACTAAACGTTTTTAAACGGCGTCAAAATCGTTTGGCGAGATATGTGATTGAACCCCTCTTTCCTCTTTCCTCCCTCTTCTCTCTTCCTCTTCTCCTTTCTTTCTTTCTTCTCACGTATGTCTTGGTGTGAAGAAGAAGGGAAAGTTACCCCCATTTTTCTTTTTTTTTTTTATTCTCTTCTTTTGTTGACTTTTCAACTCTTCATTTATCTTTTTTTTTTTCACCACCATTGACTAGTAAAAAATTTTGGCCTATATAAAAAAATGAGCATTACATAAAACCTTCTCCAAGTGGGCTCTTTAGTATCTTAGGATCATATACACAGCCTCGAGATGGTTTTCACAGGTAGAAGCATAAATTGGCTTAACCTATTACAACAAAGGCAATTTTTGGCCAAGTATGCAATAAATAGATCAGTTTTCCCTTCCAACTTCTGGTATTTCAATGTAGCAGTAGGAACCTCATCTTTGTCATCTCCAGTTTCGGATTAGGAGTTTCTGCCAGTCTGCCAACCACTCATTCCAGTCACTTTCGAAGATCAAAGACATATTTCCTTTATAAGACTATAATTCCCTTTTTCACCGAGTTACCTCCACTCAAAGGAAATATCTAAGAGTTCCCAAATCCTTGATCTCAAATTCAGAAGCTAGACATTCTTTCAAGGGTTCATCTTGATAATATAATATTATTTCCAACGAGAGTGATGTCATCCACATACACTAACAGAATTGCAACCTTTGCATCATGAGAATGCTTTTGCAAACATGATATGATCGCTTGTCTGTGAACATATCTTCTTTCTTCACAGATTGAGTGAACTTCTCAAACTAGGCCCTTAGTGGACTATTTCAATCCATATAACAACTTCTCAATCTACAAACCTTTGATCCATACTTTCTATGAAAGCTTGGGGAAATCCATGTATATTTCTTTCCTTCAAATCTTCATTTAGAAATGCACTCTTCACATGTGGTTGCTATAGAGGCTTAGTCTCCGTTGGCTACAAGTGATAGGAGCACTCTAACAGTGTTTAGTTTTGCCAGTTGGAGCCGAGGTCTCCATGTAATTGATAACATAGGTCCCAGTTTCATCTTTCAGCACACCAACTGAGCTTTATGCCTTTCAAGGTATCCATCAGATTTATGCTTGGTTATAAATACCCACTTGATCCAACCATGGCCTTTCCCTTGGGTAGATCCATCAGATTCCACGTTCTATGTTTTTGTTTTCTAGAGCTTTCATCTCCTCAAGAATTGCTTCCTTCTAAACTAGAACTTGTAGAGCATCCTGCACAATTTTTGGAATCTCCACACATGACAAGGTTGAGGTAAAGACAAAAAAATTGGGTGAGAGTTTTTTGTAAGACACATAATGGGACAGAGGATGTTGGTACAAGACCTAATTCCTTTTTAGCTAGTAATAGGTATGTCAAGTTCATCAGTCAACTCCATTTTTTTTTTTCTGAGATCAGGTTAACATATTGAGTTGGAACATTACTCGATGATTGTATGGAATTATGGTTATGCCCTAGCTTGGACTCATGGCACCCTTAAGAGAGTAGAAGACTCTTTTCTTTGAGTTTTGTCTCTTCTTGTGTATACTTGAGATAGGATGGGAGCTCAATTATCTTGGTATTAGCTTCACAACTATTATGAAGTAGGATGAAATGCCAAAATACAGTGGACCTGAATTTTCACTATTTAAAAAATTGTTCAAAATTAGGTACAAGAGTTCTGAGAATAGGATTTTTAGGAAATAATTTCCAGGTTTTGCAAGTTGAAAAGACTATAATGTTGTTGCGAATTTGCACTTTCCTTGAAGATGAGCTCCTAAAAAAAGGTTTTAATAAGGTGACATCCATGGTGATAAACAAATTTTTTTTTTTAGATCAGGTCAAAGCATTTATGCCTTTTTTGGTTAGGTGCATAACCAACAAACACACATCTTTTAGCTCTAGGATCAAGTTCCCCCTGATTACTATCATAGATGTGGACAAAAGAGGTACAAGATAGTTTTCGATGAGGGAAGCAGTAGCAAAATAATTACCTTTCTAGGCTAAGGAACAAGATGGATTTAGAGAAGGTTGAAGGAATTTGTAAAAGTGCTCTAACTATTTCTTTGTGAATGGAACCAAAGCTGACTTGATTTGCTCTTCCTCATTTGTTGCTTGGAACACACGTGCATCACTATTGCTCCTTCTCTTCCAACCTTCTTTCTTCCAATTTTGCGGTTTCCTATGAATTTTCCAATAGGTTTCTTTGGTATGCCATGTTTTTTTTACAATGTATGCACCATGATTTCTTCCTTCTATCTTCTTCATAATCAAGCCCCTGAGCTACAAGTGTAGAATTTTAGGATATAGAGTTTCATATTTTTTTTTTCGAATCACTCCTTTGAGATTTCTCTCTTTTAACTTTAAAGAAAACATTGCTAATGGATGATAGAGGTTTTGACCAAGGATTCTAGCTCTTACCTCATCCAAGTTTCGATAAGACCCGTTAGAAACATGTTTACTCTATCACTCTCTTCTCTCTTCATTTGTCTCTTGCAATCAACCGGGCTTTTCCATGTATTATCACAGCAGTAATCTAATTCCTACCACAAGGTCACCATTCCATTGTAGTAATTAGGGACCTCATGATCTCCTTGTCTTGATTGCCATAGAATTGTCTTTAGTGCAAAGATCTAGGAAGAATTCTCCAAATTAGAATATGTTTTTTTTTTCTCATAATGTCCCACACATCTTTAGCTATTGAAGGAATATGTGTGGTTTTCCAATTACTGGTTCCATAGAATTGATTAGTCAAGCAATCACTAAGGAGTTCTCGGATCACCAAGACTTACAATACATATTGCTTTTTGCCGTTTCCCTCACCTCACTTGTCAAGTGGCCTAGCTTTCCTCGCCATCAATTGTTAGTTTCATGATTGAGCAGATTGCAAATAATTTTGGCCAATCAATCAGTACTATTAATAGGAAGTTGGAGTTTTGGGAAATTGCTCTCTACTACTGTTCAATTGTCCAAAGAGATTAGTTCAATATTTCTCTGGCACGACACCTGAAGAATCAGTGTCCTTAAGAGCTCCGGTCATCATTGTTTTCGCCATAGTAGGAGCTGGATTCTAAATCTCAGCTTTGATACCGCACAGATTTTAAAGAAGAAACTATTTATCATTGCTTATCATTCTGACCGCGAACATACGTATAAATAGAGCCTAGGACAACTATACAATAGAGAGAAAATAAAGCGAGACAAAGATTTCCTACTTTCCGATTCTAATGATCTACTTCCTAATTTTGAGGATCATAAATAAATGGAAATAAAATAATATCATATCCAAAGATTTTCTCCTGATTTCTCGAGATCTTCTCTTGCTTCTTCGACACCCTCTCTTTGTCAAATATATTATTATTCGCAGTAATGAATATTTTTCCTAAGAAACAAATAAAATTTGTATTGCTTGTCTTTCTGGTCTTCCTTTTTGTGCATCAAAACCGGTAGCGGGTAGAAGCGAAGCCTTTAAAAAAATACGAACAACAAACTCTCGATTTTTGAGTAGCTTGATTCCAAAGCTGGGTGAATGTTGACTTTCTGTTCTCAATAAAATTATCACTATTTTCAGAATAATTTGTTTCTAAAAAATTCTTCAAGAATTAGAAGTACGAACTCACTTGGCACTTGCATTCATAAATGAAAGATGGGCAAGAGATTAACCCAAGGCGGGACCAAAGTATTAGAATTTACACGATGATTGGTTATGTCAGTCGCGACGATCCTTATGCATAAATGAAATCCATAAAAGCTTTGAAACGTGAATACCATGATGATGATGATCAGAGGATGCTGAAGAGACAGATTCAGGAAAAAGAAGAGGCACCATACTAAAAGGGGAAGAGAGAGAGAGAGAGAGAGAGAGAGAAAGCTTGTTGCAACTTGCAAGTGAGGTTTGTGTTTTTTCTATTTATTCTGGAATATGAAATAAAAAAGAATCCTATTGTTAAAACATAAATTATTAATGCCCGAGAAAGGATCACACCCTCATCAAGTTTTTAGTGGCGAAATCACATGTGATTGATATGGATATATTATAAGAAATATTCTCTTTTAAGAGTTTCTTTCAAGCGTGTAACCCAAGATTGTATATAAATTTCAATACCGACTTTCCCAAGTGCCTTTGGAGTTCGATTCCTCACCTTCTCATGGGTTAAGGGTGGAGATGCGTGAGTGAGGGAGCAACATTTCGTGATCTGCACATAACATATAGCGCATACAGTGTGTCTTGTAAAATAGAATAGGTTAGAATAGAACTAGACAAAAAAAAACCTATAATTCAAATTGTCAAGAAATTAATTGGCATTGAAAATTTTTTTACCTTTTTGGATACATCTCTGTTTTATCCCTTCCAAATTTATAAATCCATAAATGTGCATATAAAAGTAATGCGTCAAGCCATCTCTCGGTCATTTAGGAACAAAATAGAATAAGTTTTCTTAGAATGTCAGTAGGAATTTTGTGGAGTACATAGAAATCGTACAAAAGTAACAACTATGGCGGTATTAGAAGATTGTGGATTTAAACGGCACAATTTATTTTTCTCTCAATTCTGATGATAATTTCCTATTTATTGCTACAAATATACCTAATTAAAACAATAATATAAATTTTCAATAGCTTTCTTTTTCTTAGTTGATTTTATTTTTGTTAAAACAGTGTTAAAACAGTTCACTTTGTTGCTGTTTTCCTTTTTTATTATTCTCCTCTTCAACTTTTCAACTATCTTTGAGATAGAAGGAAGGCACCAGTCAGAAAGTACGGATGAAATAGAGCATTTAACTCTATATGTTTTCGAGACTTGTCAAAATGGGTCCAACCCCCGTTTAATACCCACAAACATTTAAATGGGTCAAATCTATAAAATAAAGAGGTCAAAGTAAGCGGTTTATAAATGAGTCTATTGTGAACTGATTTACAACCCACTTAAGACAACGCATTTAATATGGCTTTATCATTTCTTTTTTTAAAAATAAATTTGACTGATTTATTTATTTTTCTTTGTTTTCTTCTAAAAACGGCGAGGGTTGGTAACCCTATGGGCAGCCCTCGCTTGCGATCAGCAAGGCATGACCCTCATCTAGTGCTCGGGCGACCATCGTCGACCCTCATCTATGGTTCATGAGGGCCAAGCGGCCCTCATTGGTATTAGAAGAGAAAATAGAAAAAATAAAAATAAAAAAATCATATTTTTTTAAAGAAAAAATAAAAAAATTTAATAAAAATTTAATTTTTTAAAATAAATAATTTTTAAAATAAATAAATAATCATCTCTTTTTTTTTTAACTAAAAATATTGTCCACAATGATTTAGCAATATAATTTTTTTTCAAAAATCTAAAGAAGTAAGTTTTTCGTAGATTAGATTAAGTATAGAGGTGTTTTAGTAACATGAGTTGGGTAGGGTATGGGTCAAGAAATTTATACTACGCATAAATAAGTCAATTTAGGCTAGACCATTTCTAACTCGATCCAAACTTGATTCGATCCGCCCATTTGACAAGTTTGGTAGTTTCCTTAACATATCGTTACTATATCATGCAATGATTATGGTTTGTTTAACAAAATAAAGATTAAAGTTACATATTCTTTTATATTGCAATGTATATATCATTTGTCAAAATCTTTATTCAAACAATTCTTTTTTTATTTAACAAGGATATTAATCTTGAGGGTTAATAACACGAAAAACCCTAAACTGGTATACTTGTGATAAATTTACCTTAAACTAATTTTTTGACCACAAAAAATTCAAACTGATACACTTGTGATATATTTACCCCAAACTGGTGCACATGTGACAAAGTACCCTCCATTAGTTTCTATTAAATTTTACTGTCAAATTGCTGAGTTAGATAACATGTGACAGCTGATAGGTGTATCGGTTCGGGATTTTTGCTTTTCGTTTGTCACATATGTATCAATTTGGAGTGTTTCGTGGTATTAACTCAATTTACAAAAACTAACGGAAGGTAAATTTATCAAAAGTGTACCAGTTTGAGATACATTTGTCACAAGCGCTTGTGGGGTTTTGTGGTAAAAAAAATTAGTTTGGGATAAAATTTGTCACTAGTATACCAGTTTGGGGTTTTTTGGTGGTCAAAAAATTAGTTTGGGATAATTTTTTCATAGGTGTACTAGTTTGTTTTTTCATAACATTAACCCTAATCCTCAAGCAGGTCTCCATCTAGTAAAAAATAATACATAATATACAAACAGAAAAAGGGTGCCTATAGTGATGAAACAAATGAATCAATTTAATGATCCAATAATAAATTGCTAAATTATGGACTAGCGTATCCATGCATACAAATGATACGTGCAACCTAATGAGAATAAAGAATGAAAAAAAAAGTGAAAAAATGTGGTATTTAGGATTACAAATTCCCATACTTTCGATGGGTACATTAATTTCGTCCGATTCGTAAAGGAGTATCTGAATAGTAAATTTATTTTGGCATTAATCGTGACTTTGATCGAATTGCAAGATTTGCCGGCATCATTTTGGAGGGATGCTACATGTGATCGCCTTTAGCGAATGAAAATCATGCGCTAATCCGGCGATGCATGCAGAGTCTGCACTTATTCTCTTTGCATGTAGATGGCAAGTCTACTTTCGAAAACCTCAAATGACCCCCTCCTTTTGTTTGATCACGACTATGATCAGGAAAAGTATAGTAAAGTAATATAAAACACCTGCAGGAACCACAAAAGCTCTGCGAACACGATCTGAGAAAACTATGAAAACTTTTGTTCGGTTATTTAACACGATCTGAGAACACACTCTTGGAGAAGCGAGAAAGCAGAGCAAAGCAAGGCAGGAACCACAAAAGCTCTGCGAACTGGAAGGAGGGCTCCCAGATCGGTTTCCAACTTATGGAACACAGGATGTGCAACTGAAAGTGAGTTTAATATGCTAGATCAATCTAATGCTTTGAAGTGGAAACATGATGGAGCGTAGGCATTTCGATGCACTTTTGGCTTTCTTTCTCATCACCTTGCAGGTGAATTACATCATGGAACCCACAAGAGAACTGGTATGGTCACGTGCTACTAGGGGTGAGCATGGTCAGGTGGGTAGGGTCCAGACCTAGACCCTGAACCCAACTTGTTATAATCGATTCCAATTTTTAGAATCAAGAACCCACTTTATTTATCCTGGAACCTGTTTCGAAACTGACCCTATTTTTCTGTCTGATTCTAGGGTCTACTCAAGAACCTATTTTCCTTTAGTTTCTTTTCAAATTTCATTTTTTCCATCAAAATAATATGAATATTGATGAAATGATCCAAAGTAAAAGATAAATAATAAAATTGACTATCCGTAAAAGATAACAATCCCCAATACGAGCAATAAATAAAAATTACAATTCACCAAAAGTAAAAATCCAAAATATAATAAACAGTATCTAAAAAAAGTTCTAAAACCAGTCGGGATGGGTCTTCACTCTTCACTTAGAACCAGAAACCGAATTACTTTCAACCAGTTCTCAAAAATTGGAACAGGTTCCCGGACCGGTTTGAACGGGAAACGATTCTCGGTCTTATTTTTTGGGTGGTTCGATCCGGGTTCCATATAAACCCGGTCCGATTGCACACCCCTACCTGCTACATTGGAAAGTAGGACACAAACAAAACAGGAGGTACAAAAACGTAATTAGGATGACGCTGCGCTCATGTTAAGAGCTACCAAGGACGCGTAGAAACCGTCCTTGATCTTAATCAGAGAGTCATGCTTTCCTTTCTCGATGATCACTCCATTTTTGACCACCGCGATCACATCTGCGTTCTTTATTGTTGATAATCTATGCGCCACCACAACTGTAGTTCTACTGACCATGACTTTGTCTAATGCATCTTGCACCACTCTTTCGGATTCAGCATCCAATGCACTAGTAGCCTCGTCGAGAAGGAGTATCTTCGGATCCTTCACTATAGCACGTGCAATGGCTACCCGCTGCTTCTGCCCACCGGATAAATGGACTCCACGCTCGCCTGCCAATGTGTCATAACCCTGCATAGTCATTGTGATACCAGTAACAATGATTCTCAGGAAACATCGGTAGTTATTGGTCGCTTAATCTGCATACGTCTATCTTATGTAAGGGACGAGATAAACTTGCCCGTTGCAAACTACTGATAAACTTATGGGCATTTGCCAACTCTGATGCAGTCAATATCTCCGCTTCTGTTGCCTCTCCATCCTTTCCGTAGGCTATGTTGGCACGGATTGTATCATTGAACAGAACTGGTTCTTGGCTCACAAGGCCCATCTGCTGCCTAAACCACTTCAACTGAAGCTTCTGAATTTCGACCCCATCGAGTGTGACGTGACCAGAATCGGGGTCATAAAACCTTTGCAAAAGTGCTATTACAGTCGACTTCCCACTCCCGCTCTCTCCTACTAAAGCAACTGTCTGAAAAAGCAAAAATCGCAGTACATACGTGCATGTTTCACTTTCAGCATGTGTTTAGCGCATAACGATTGGTTAGAACTCGGATAAGAACAGAAAAAGATCGACGAAAGAAAAAGTGAAAGGGTTATCATAAAGCTTTACTTTGCCGGAATGAATGGTCAAGCTAAGATCTTTGAAAATTTGTATGTCCGGGCGAGAAGGATACTTGAAGCTGATGTTATGAAGCTCTATTTCTCCCCTCACGTTTTCCAGTGTTTCTCCAGACTCATCACCGGGGTCTATTATCAATTCTCTGTCAATAATTTCGAAAATCGAAGCAGTTGCTCTCCTGGCCTTGGTGGAGTCCTGAGAGAGGGAACTTGTCTGGGTAATTGCAGTGGCCGCCATGGTCAGAGCAAAAAAACACCTGCAAAGCACAAAATAGATAAATCATCAAATGAGATGCAGAATTAAAATTTTCTTTTCCAAAAAATTTGGCTCAGTGAACTCCTTAGTGTTTCAGGGAAACTGACAAAACAGGAAAAGATAATCTTACGCAGAAAACTCCTGAAAATGTTGTCTTGCCATCCTGCACAAGTCGAGCTCCAGCGTAGAAGCAAGTACCATAGACTGCAAAAAGTATGAAGACCGATAGGCCAAAACCGACACCACTAATCAAACCTTGTCTTATACCAGCTTTCATCGGCCCTTCACATTTCTTGGCATAAAGTTGCAGGATCTTTTCTTCGGAACAAAATGAAGCAACTGTCCTGATGCTTCCAACTGCGTCCGTAGCTACTTGACTGGCCTCCTGGTACATCATCTGCGAATAGAGAGACTTTGCTTACCACCGCCGATCGAAATATCTATGCAGTTTTGGCAATTTTTAGCCATTGTCTAGATTGAACACTCAAGTGGACAGTGACTAGACATGCATAAGTAACTAGGACCATAAATGGCGGGTTAAGGAATGTGTACCTTGGCATCTGCACTGAATCCTTTAATGAATTTTACTTGGCAGAATCCATTAACAAATATCAGAGGGAGCAACAGAAGGATGATGAGCGCCAATTGCCAGCAAGTTGCAAAAGCAATGACCAAACCAGCAACTGCAGATGCACTGTTTTGAACGAGCTGGGCTACTGCATCCCCAACTAGGGCCCGCACTGCGGCTGCATCTGCTGACAGTCTTGCGCCAATGACACCACTGGAGTGCTCCGGCTCATCGAACCAACCCACCTCCATGTGCACCACCTTCTCAAAACACATTGATCTTATCCGCTGGATTAATCTGCATCCTGCTATCGAGAAGAAGTACGTCCTTGCTGGATATGCTACTAATGACACCAGGCCAGCAGTCATGAACATCAGTGCCCAAAACTTTGAATCTTTCCTTAGTTTATGGGGTTCTTCATAAAATGTCTTGACAACACTAGATATTAGTACACCGAAAATGGGGAATATGATACCCGCAATGATTGCAAAAAGATCCTATTAGGAGCACGGGAACTTCTGGCATATTAAGATATGCGAGACGACGGATAGAAACTTCCACAGCTGTTTCTGTTTTCTCCAAGGAAGAGGATTCTGGATTTCCAGGTGAAGCATCAGGGATATTTAATCCCGTGGGAAGACCAAATGAGATAGATAAGGAGCGGCGGCTTCTACTTCCCTCACCTGATGATCCCAGACTTATGGATCTCAGCAAGGACATTCTTTGACTAGATCGTCTACCATCAAGGAGATTTTCTGATGGGTTTTTATCATCTGTCGCATGGTCTTGCTCTCTGCTTACTTGCTGGAGGCGTATCAGCTGACCATATGCTCCATTGGATCTTTTAGCAGTTCTGAGTGTGTACCTGATCAAATTTGTGAAAATATTAGCTCTTGCTCTGCTGTTTTTTGAGCTTGCGCTCGATTATAAATGTGAAGTTCCCACCGTTCAAACGGGATACTCATATCAGGTCAACAGGGTATTGGCTTTCATTTGAGACATGTTATGGCTAAAAATTCATGATTACCTCTCTCAACTATCCTTCCTTGGTGAATGACAGCGATCATATTAGCATTCCTGACAGTGCTCAAACGATGTGCTACAATGACAGTGGTTCGATTAGCCATTATCCTGTCCAATGCCTCTTGTACTATCCTCTCTGATTCTGCATCGAGGGCACTCGTGGCCTCGTCTAAAAGCAAAATCCTAGGATCTTTTAGAATTGCTCTGGCAATGGCAACTCTTTGCTTCTGTCCTCCAGAGAGCTGAGTACCATGTTCACCCACCATTGTGTCCAGTCCCTTGATGCAAAGATGAAAAACAGTTTAGACTCACATTTCGATGATATTCACTTAGAGGTAAAATGATCAAACTAAACATCTATGGACCTTGGGCAATTTATCAATGAATTTAGCAGCATTGGCTAGTTCAGCAACAGTTCTTATCTCTTCGACGGTGGCATTATCTTTTCCATATGCAATATTATCCCTGATGCTTGAGGCAAACAACACGGGTTCCTGGCTCACAAGGCTGATCTTACTCCGTATCCATTTGAGCTGCAACTCCTTCAGATTTATGCCGTCGATGAGTACTTCACCCGCTTGCGGATCATAGAACCTCTCTATAAGACCTATCACGGTGGACTTTCCACTTCCACTTTGTCCAACCAAGGCTGCGGTTGTCCCGCTTGGTATGTAAAGAGAGAATCCATTGACTATCAGCTCATCTGGTCTGGCCGGGTAGCTGAAGTGAACATCCTTAAGTTCTATGTCTCCACAAATCTCTTCCAACATCCCGCCACAGGTGTCGCAAGAATCGATCTCAGGCTTCCTGTTGATGGTCTCAAACATCTTATATGCAGCAGCTTGACCGGCGGCAAATGCGGCCATGCAGGGAGAAGCCTGTCCTAAGGACCTGAAAGAAGCCATACCCATTCATTTATTATGAGTCTGCTGCAGCATAAACAAAATAATGCTATAAATTGATTTATGTCTCGTCTCTCTCCAGTGTAAACATCCTATTGCTTGCGTGATTTGAAAATAATCAATTATTAGCTTTCCGTTGAAACGGAATAACATGTATCCATAGCTCATCAATGTATTCAAAGTTGAATGAAGTCGAAAGTGCAACTAACGTTGAACCAGTTAAGACAGCGACAATGACATTGAGTACTTGACCCCCAGTATATCCTTTTTCCAGAATCATCTTTCCTCCGAACCATATTGCCAGTGCGTAACTGCAGAAGATAATCAAAATGGCTGTACCAAGACCTAATCCAGCAGCAATGCCTTCATGAACTCCCGACTTGTATGCATCCACAAGGAACTTGTTGTAAGTTGCTACAGCCTGCTTCTCCCCAGTAAATGATGCCACCTAATTGCACCAAGTTACTACCATCATCTCAGAGTCAACATTTTACATCAAAAGGTTCTATATGTTCAATGGACTCACAGTTCTAATTGACCTAATTGTTTGTTCAACAACAATTGCCGCTTTTGCATAAGCGCTTTGTCCCCGTGATGCCATCTTTCCTATGATCAGGGACATGAGGGCACCAGAAGCCACAAGGGGAGGAATGGATGATAACATGACCAAAGTAAGCAGCCACCCTTTAGTAAATGCGATGATGAATCCTCCGATGAACGTCGACACAAGCTGTATGAACTTTCCCACCTGCAGTAATCACAGACTTTAAAAATATAAGACACTATCCCTAGAAGGAAAAATCTTCTGTGCTTCCTTCTCCTCTAGTTCTGGCTTCCAAGTCGAAATGTTACCTTCTCACCCATGGCATCTTGTATAAGAACGGTATCACCAGACATTCTTCCTACAACCTCTCCCGTGGTTGTTTCCTTATCGAAAAAGGCAATGTCCTGTCTCAGTATAGTCCGCAGATACAGTCCCCTTATCCGAGCGGCCTGTCTCTCTCCCGTGACCATCCAGAAAGTAACCTCTGGCAAAACACAAGTGATTCCGCAGTTCATTCCCACTTGCTGATGAAAACTCCTGGATCTTTCTTTTTTTGGGGAGAGATATACTTACGAAGAAATGCCATCACACCAGTAAACACTGCCAGGTAGATAAACTTCAGAGATATCTGGATTTACAGAGTTATGAGTGTACCATATCAGTTAGAAGGATAAACTGCTCCTTATGAGTAACGACCTAGAATAGATAACCAGGTACCTGTTTTCATTCTTTTATGAATAACTTGTTCATGTTAATTATTTTGATGACTTGAACTCCAGTGTCTAACCTCAGAATATGAACATTATGCTTCAAGAGTTGTTACCTTGGAAACGAGGCGGGCCACATTTTTGTTGTGCTGGTTAGTTCCGAATGAATCAATCAATTGCCCGAGAAGCACTGTCATGAGGGGCATACCTAAGCCATTGCCAACAGCACCCATTGTACCCATAAGCATAAAAAACATGTCGGTGAAATCTGCGAACAAGAACAGCTTATGAAAGAGAACTGAATTAGTTTTCTCTTCTTCTTTTCTCTTTTCAGGCCTGTCTTTGGCGTCTGCATGACTCGTCGAATTAGTAGCTACACGCATTTCTGTATCCACGTTCGAGCTGCTTCGTATCGACATCATACCAGCTAGAATATCACCATATATTTGCTCGCAACTACTTCATCGAGTTTGTCCCGAAACTGTCTTGCATCTGTAGAAGAAAGTCAGCTACCGGAATCAATAACTTCCATGGCAAGCCAGAAAAGTAGAACGCTCGAATACGCATTTGTCAGTCAACGATCGAAAGCATGCATCTTTTAGCACCGCAGCCACATCCAATTTAATATGAATTAAAGAATCCTGGAGATACCAAATTTCCTTGCGTTCAGTCATACCAACCTCTGATCTGCTTCTGCTTACGCAAAAATGTCGACTGGGAAAGCCAGGCTTAATGGAACGAATTAAACAACAGTTGACAAAAAGGAGGGAGGAAAACATGTAGTTTTTCTTTCTTTGCCCAGAAGCTAAAAAGGATCACCAACTAAATTCAGAGTGGTTTCTTAATCTTCCTCCTTGAACCAATACTCTTCCTTCCCATGTAAAATCCTTTCAACCAAACCCGAATTTCAAGAAATGCTACTTCAAGAAACATTACAAAAAGAAGACAAGGTAGACTATAATATATCAAGAATCACTAACTCTCTGACCTCATAATGTTATGAAATTGCCAAAGCCAACCATACTGGCCAAGCGCAGAGGGTTTGATCTGATCTTCCATCACCAATTACTCGCATGCGTCAACGCCATAATCAACATCATGAGACTGAATCAAACCAAACGCAAGATGGCATTTTCTTTCCACAACAAAGAGACAAAGCAGGAAAAAAAGTAACCGAAAAGAATTCAGTGCGATACCTTTACTACACCAGAGAGCTCAAAAGGATAGTTTTTAATGCAGGTAGTAGCTGAGGAAACGTCCCCGACTTCATCCAGTGCCTTGAGAAATGCAATCCAACGACTAGTAACATTGTAAAACCCGCTGAAAATGCTTTGAGGACCAAGAATTTTTGCGCCTTATAACCCAAAGATTGGTCGGTCATTTCCTGGTCAAAGTCACTGGGACTCTCTCTTGCAGGGTAAGCAAATTGGACTGAGTTAGTACCGGTGGTCCGATTGCCGGTTCTAGAAGGTCCAATCTAGTTCCTAGTTCCTAAAATTAAAATCGATGACTGAGCGATCCGATTCCTAGTTCCAGGGACATAGGACCGGACCACACGGAGCGGACCAATCCTTTTTTTTTTCAAATTTTTTTTCCTAGTTTGGTCCATGAATATCTTCCAACTCCTCGAGCCTTTTGTCAAGTGCTCTTCTAATTGAGGCTATCTGCTTAGGTTTTTCTGCTATTGGGAAGTCGGTTATGTAGACGTTGAAGTTCTATAACGTTACTGATTTCAACAATTTGAGAGTAATTTGAGCTATTTTTTTTTCTAGTCCGGTCCGGTTCCTGATTTCGACAAATTGGAAATTGGGACCACTGTTCTGGTTCTCAATTCTTGAGAAGAATCGGATCGGATCGAAAATCGATCACCCTACTCTCTTAAGTCAACCGTAGTAGTTTTGTATTATCTTTTGTTGATATAAATAATATATGTAACATGTTTTGTCGGTGAGAACCCTAAAACATAATGGTACTTTCCAGTTGCTCGTCCTTTGCTTCTTTTTTTTTAGGCATCAAAATGTGTAGTGGTTGAAAGCAATGCCTTTGAAAAAGACCCACGACAATTGACTCGACCCAATATATAAACCGAATGATTCATCACGCTGGCAAGTGCCAATGATTCTCGATATTTGAATCGCGTGAGGGTGGGATAATTATCTAAAAAATCCTAAACTCATCGGCCATTTCAGTCTTAAACTTTTAAACATACGAATTTAGTCCTAAAATTTTTGAATTTGCCAATTTGATCCTAAACTATTCAATTGTGACAATTTAATTCTGAATCTTTTGAAATTTTGCCATTTAATCCTAAATCTTTTGAAATTTTGCCAATTTAGTCCTCAACCTATTATTTGGATAATTGGCAAGAGAGCTAAATTGTCAAATCGCCAAAAATTTCAAGATTAAATTGTCAAAAATTTCAAAAGGCGTAGAACTGAATTGGCCACTTTGGACAATTTTTCCCTTGTGAGGCCAAAGCCGGGTGAATCTTGACTACCTATTCTCTGTTTAGCTATTAGTTTTCTTTAAAAAATTAGAGTCCCAACTGGCTTAGCCCCTAACATGTATAGATTAATGGTAGGCGAGATTAACGTGGGGGCGGAACGACAGTATTAGAATTTTACATGAGGATTGGTTATGTTACTTACGGCAATTTCATGCTTAGATGAAATTGATAGAAGCTTTTGAATGTGAATCCGTGATGCTGATGATGATGATGATGATAGGGCGCTACAGAACAAAAGAGGACTATTATGGCGCAAAAGATGCAGAAGAATCGGGAAAGCAGATAGTAGTGGAGTCAGAAGTGAAAGTCATTTCAGCTTCTCAACGATAGAGAGGAACCATACCGAAAAAAGAAAAAGGGGGAAAAAACAAAGTCGAGAGAAAAGGAGGACAATTACTAATTCAGTGGTAAAGTTATTGCACCAAGTACCCATGCCAATTCAATTATGTACGGTCTAATTTTGTCAATGTAGCCTAAATATTTACAGAAAATACCAATGCGGTATTTCCGCTCAATTACCGTCAAAAATCGCTAACGTGACTGGCGATCCATAAGTAGTTCTCGTTGTCATGCCATGTAGACGGCTGACAACGAACGGACGTCATATTAGCAAATTTTTTTCGCAGCAATTGGCCGGAAGAACTGCATTAAAATTTCCCACAAAAGTTTAAGGCTGCATTGACAAATTTGAAAATTTAGGACAGAACCGGTATCTATATGATAAGTTTAGGATTGATTGGGTAATTATCTCAACAACAGGTAAAGCTCGAGCGAGGTTTCAACCTGGAATATGAAAGGAGGATACTCAAAGAGAAAATTATTAACGCACGAGAGAAGATCAACCCTCATCGAGTCTCCCGCGGCAATATCGGATCTTGTATCTATTTAAATATATCATAACTGACGGTCTCTTTCAAGTCTTGCTTTAAAAGGGTGACTCAGAGTAGAATGGTCTCCTCTTCGTTGCAAGAACAAGTTTTGTCTGCTTGACCATAAAAGTCGTTGCCGCCTTAGCAAAACTAATATCTACATTAATTTTTTTCGTCCCGTCTTATCTTTAACTCTCTCCTTTTTTGGTTGGTCATCGGATCTCGACAATCGGATAGAGGAAGAAGGAAGGGGAAAAAAGGAAGAGAAAAAAAAGTAATTAAAAGTATAAAATTCGAAAAATTATTCACAGCAGTACCACGTTAACGATTCCAACCAAATTTGACCGAAAAGGATTGACACAAATATAAAAGAATTAAGATTGAAATGACATAATTGCAATAGGTTTAAGAATTTTTTTTTTTAATAATTTTTTCGCTTGTTGTACACTGGATGTGTAAGGGAATTTGAGTTTGATGCTACCGAGTCCACCGAGTCTAATGAGCAATGACAAAGGGTCCAGCGGGATCAATCTCATTCATGCGCGTAGTGCCTAAGTGGTGCGAGTGTCGACACGTTATTTTCTGTGACATTGAGCGCTAGGTCAACAAAGGAGGAAAAGTGGACTCTTCTGCCTTAGATAAAACGTGGAGCACGCACAAAAAGGTCGAAGGAAGAAAGAATAGACAAGAAGAAAGGAAAGAAGGGAAAGGAAAAGGAAAAGACGGCTTTTGTGCGTACACGCTACCGCGACCTCATCGAGCCAAATTGACTTCATTTCGCAATCCTCGATAAGAATTTGAACCATTTGTTAATCTACCTGGAATAAATCGAAGTTATGTGAATTTTGAACTACGGGATCCGATTTTGGAGTTGTTAAGCTGTGGAATTACATGAAATGATATATTATGGTGTTGTGGAGCCATGGGATTTGATGGGAAATCGATTTGGAGCGACGTTTTAATCGGAGCGAAATTTAAAATTTTTGAACATCTGCTTTGAGCGAGCATTTTGTTGGTGCGTTAGAGTTGTTTTGTCAGTGATTAAGCCTAGTTTAGGCGATTTGTAATTGAAGTTTGATATTTATGTTGTTTCTCGCTAATTTAACTGTGAGTTCAATTGTTTGAGTAAATTAGTAATTTGGTTTTAGGCTTTCCCAAGTGAGTGGTGTTGTCTCTTCTTCGAGTTGGTATACTCATATTTCAAAAGTGATATGGATTAGATATAACATCTAGATCATCGAACATATACTACTCTTCTTTTAATGAATAGTCTTTAGAATCATGCTGCGAGAGGTATTGCCTTGCAAATTAGGTTCTTGTTTTTTATTTTTTTGGTCGAATGTGAATCTGGTTTACGAAATGAATTCTAAAATCATTTGAGAAATGCTTTATTAATATACTTTTGGAGGATGAGCTGAATTGCAAAATGTTATCTATGTGGTGTGTGATATATATTCTAGTTTATAAGATTGATTCTAGATTGATGCTTATTATCATTATGAACCCGGTTAGGGTTCTTTGGGTATGTATGCTGATTTTAGGATATCATTTTGGGTTGAACTATCGGCCGATAATATTTAGAGACATTGCCAAGGGAAATCTTGGTCGCCTTATCACCAAGTGTTGTGTCGTGACTATGTTGGATATTGAGTAGATTTGTCAACGGAATGGACCATTGATGCATGATTTGATAGATATTGATAAATGGATTTGGATTTGACCATTATTACTTTACAGTTAATATCACGAAAAATCCTAAATCAGTACACTTATTATAAATTATCCTAAACTATTTTTTTGACCACTAAAAATTCAAATTGGTACACTTGTGACAAATTTACCTAAAATTATTTTTTACCATCAAAAACCTAAATTGGTACATCTGTAACAAATTTACTCCAAACTAATTTTTTTTTACGACAAAAAATTCAACTGATACAGATGTAACAAATTTATCCTCTGTTAGTTTCTATAAATTGAGTTAATATCACAAAAACTCCCAAATTGATGTACCTATAACAAACAGAGGGTAAAGTATATGCATGAAATTGCCACGTGTCATCAAACTCCACAATTTGATAGTAAAATTTAATGAAAATTAACGGAGGGAAAATTTGTTATAGTTGTACCAATTTTAGGTAAATTTGTCATAGGTGTACTAGTTTGGAGTTTTTGTAGTAAAAAAAAATAGTTTTGTTAAATTTATTACATGTGTACTAGTTTGGGATTTTGGTGGTATTAACCCCTATTTTTAATTGTCATGGTGGATTAAATGAGTACTTCTGTTTTGTATAAAGTTTTGTTGAAATGAATCAACTCGCGTATTTGATATGTGTATTGTATCTTGGGTTTGGATGATGAGTTCCTAGTATTGCTTTATATGTGCATAGTAGGTGCTCGATTTATTTAGAAGAGATGCACTACTAATTGGATTGTGGTTGCTCATGCCATTTGTCTTAATGTTTTCCAAGTTCCTCAATTATTCGTAAATACAGCGCGAGTGTTTGTGTTATTGATGGGGCATTTCGAAAGAGATTTCTTTTTAGCATGAGCTAGTTAGATGTATATTTCCAAGCTGTATATGACAGATGAGTTTGCTCTTTCTAGTTGTTAGTTTTGTGATCTATATATTCTTTTGATGGATTATAGAAACTCTGATGCAATAATCAACTTGCTGGTAGATTGAGATAGATATTTTGATAATAGGTTGTTGATTTGTATTTGAGGTTGCGTCCTTCGGGTATAAGAATGGCCTTGTCATTTCTCCGTTCTTGCTGAATTTGGGATGCGACATGTTTATGTTCCTTCTCTAAGGTGAAATATGGCAGAGCGCAGGCTTTTGTTACAAATCATTTTTTGTTTTTTTAACCTCTCTTGCCATCCACGTTATGAAAGGAGAATTCTTCCAATTCGGCTTTAGAGAAATTAAAGCTCCTTCATAAGTGGAGAAAAAGTTTCCTCTAGAGGAAAATATTTTCCTCTCTTTCCTCCATCCATTCCTTCATATTTCTTTCCCTTTTAACAATTTTAAAAAAAAACTATTTAAAGAAATTTGAATTTTTTAATATTTTTTATTTTTGAATAATTTTTAAAATCTTTTCTTGTTTGTCCGCTGGTTGCCTACCATAGGCAAGTCTCCAACTCGCCCATGTCAATGAGCGGCACCAAGCCTCGCCAGACTCAAGTGAGGCGAGGCCTGGCCCTCAGCGACCTTGATCTTGACCTCACCCAAGGTGAGGCTAGACCTCAAGCTCAGCCTCAATTGTCGGCCACAGGCAAGCGGATGCCGCGCACTGTGGCCAGCAAACCGCAGAAGAAATAAGAAAGATAAAAAGAAAAAGGAAACACAAAATAAAAAATAGAGAAAAATATAGAAAAAATAAAAAATACTTTAAATAATAAAAATATTAAGAATAAAAGATATTGAAATATATAAAATTATTTTAAAAAATCATAATTTTCTTTACCAATGGCAATAAATAATTTCAATTCATTTTTAGGTTTCAGTCAAATATTAGAAAATATTGTCATTTTCTTGGAGAACGGCTTCCTAGAAAATCTTTTTGAGAAATGTCATATTATCCGCGAAACAAATGGAGCCAAGTACTTTGTCTGCTCAAGATATATGTACGTGCTGTGTCTCGCGACCTAAAATTTCGATGGTGGAAAATTTTCAGGTTACGGATTATCAGGTTAATTAGATTGACTAACTAATATGGACTCTCTCAAGCCCTACCGAAACAATTTTGATTTTTTTTTGTTCAAATGATTTTAAAATTTGGAGTCGTCACTAATCATTTTTTGGTAGGCCGATTAGAAACCTAAATAAATTAACGAGAGAACTAAATTACTTTTACGAACGAGAGA
>JAGVVM010022270.1:0-24976 GCA_019149425.1 Psidium friedrichsthalianum
AAACCATTGAAAATTCCCAAAAACCCATACCCCATCATAAATTTCCAGGGATCTAAGTTTTGTCTTCCGAAAAAATTGCAAGTTGGTACCCTTGGCCAAATCTCTACTCTTCATTGGTATTTCACCCACATTATGTTAAAAAAAAACAAAAGCATCGATGCATGCATATACTTCGACAAAAAAAAAGAAAAAGACGTGCATATAGCATTATTTATTGCCGTCTATTTTTCTGTTTCCTTTCTTTTCTTTCTTTTCTTTTTTTTTTTTTGCATTTTAGCACGAGAGGATGGTCTCCGTGGTGACTCCCACATCATGGAAGATATAAAGTAAACATGAGAAAAATATTCAAAAAATCATAAATTTATTACACTTCGCCATTCATCTAAATATTTAATTTTGCAGCCTTAATTCTAAATGTTTTTCACGTTTTGCCAATTAAGTCCACATGCTCTATTTTGATAGAAAATCATTGACGCGGATGCTAGCCGTCTTACTGGCATTATCATCACTAACGTAAAGAATTTTAAATCATATCTTAATATTGTTGATTTTTGATATGTTTTAATTAATCTTTTCTTTTTCCCTTTCTTGCTTTTTTTTTTACATTTTTTTGTTCAAAAGGGTTGGTGGCCCCCGGTTACCTCCACCGTCCTCACTGTGGCCCCTTGCCATCCATGGCCAACGAGGGCATCCCCTCGTGCGCCCTCGTTGTGACCAACAAGCGTTGCCACACCCTTGCCTCGTCGGATGAGATACCCTCGCCCAAAGGCTGCTTTGATCCAAAAAGGAAACAAATATAAAGAAAAGTACAAAAATTCAAAAAAATAAAAACATTGATAAAATTTGTCCATGTTGAATGCCCAACGTTCGTGTTAGGGATTTTTTAATAAAATTAGTTGGATGAACTCAATTAGCAAAAGATGAAAAAGTTTATGAATCAATTAGTAAAATTATGAGATTTACAACCGAATTATCAAAAGTACAATAGATTTAGGACTTTATGGACAATTTTCCCACTAAACATTCCCCGAATGAGTATTAGACGATACTAAGCTTCACCATTGTATGTGCTCCACCCTCGAAACTTGTTGTTGCCCACTAGGATTTCATAGGGAAAAAGGAAATAAAAAATTTACATGACATGGTCACCAATACGAAAAAAAGTCACTCGCGTATTTGGGAAAATTACACAAATGAAACTTAATGTGCAATGATCCTCTTAATATGTTTAATGGGGGCCCTGAAATTTAGTCTAATATGTAATATGATCCGCGAACTTTTAATTAGTTTAATGCAGTCTTTAAACTTCTAAATGCTTTCGTATAGTATAGGGAATATATAGAACAATTTTCAATAATTCAAGGATCGCATCGAACAAATTAAAAGCTTATAGAGCTTATGGCGTATTAGTCTAAAGTTCAAAGATCCCATGAATAAATTAATAATTTAAACATTACATTGAACTAAAATTTAGGAAGAAATTGGAGCGAGGTAGGTGCGTCAACAATGTAGTACTAGTTTGGTCGATGGCACCTTTTTCCCTTTCGGCCCACAACTTGACTAAATGGCAGTTAGCACTGAGATTGTGCAGAAATGGGGTTGGGCTGGACTTATCGGCTTTGGCAAGTTCCATTGACATCGGTGGGTAACATTGAATTTCGGTATCTCCAGTCGGGCCGAGTTCGGATTGTTCGGGTCAAGTCGTGGTGGTTTGCTCGCTCGCATCGACTGGGCTTGGGCTTGGGCTTGGGCTACAGTGGAGACGTATTGAGGTCTTCAAAATCAGATCTGGAAAAAATTCCTGGCGAAAACAGTTAAATCGAAATGCTAGAAAAAGCAAAAGTGCCCGCCGCTTTCCCTGTTTTTTAAAAGATTTGTTGGGCCGCTTTCAACCGCTTCGAAGCAAGTATTCGGTGGGTCTAGCTTAATGTCAGCCCAGATCACATCATCCGTTAGATCACGAGAGTCCACGTGGGCCCACCTCATCCAACGGTCAGTCCGAATAAGATGCGCCGTTCGCCGGACGAAGCAGGTGAGGTGTTCCCCACGTTGGTGAGCGATTTCGGTCGACATGGGAACCACATGCAAAGCCACGTGGTGCCCACCGCCGCTGAGTATCAGAAAGTGGGGCCCCAGCCCCGTTCCCCGGTCGGTTTTTACGTGGGAAAACTTTTTGATTTTCCGCCGGAAAAATGGCCCGCGATGTGGGCGGGATTAACTCAAATCCCTCTCTTTCGGAACTTCCCCCCACTCTCGTGCAGAGCGCGTTTGACCTTTGGAAGGCGCGTGCAGGACGCAACGCGTTTGTCGTTCGAGGTTGGCCACCAAGGCAAGCTACGCAACCCGCGGCCTTTTTCCGAAAGGATCAAAAGCCGCGTCGGCTACAGGAGGAAGTTTCTCTTGTCGCCCTAAATAATCGCCAAGGGTCAAATCTTAATCGCCTGAACTCCAAAATCCTCTCCATTAATGGATTCGTTTCTTTTGAAAAACATAAATAATTTAGAGGGTCAATACTACCCAAAAAAAAAAAAAGAATTGATATACCTATAATAAATTTATTTCAAATTTTTTTTATCAGGAAAAATTTCAAACTAGTACACTTGTGACAAATTTAACCAAAGCTATTTTTTGACCAGAAAACCCTAAACTAGTACATTTACGACAAATTTACCATGAATTGATTTTTTTGATAACAAAAAATCCCAAACCGGTAGACCGTGATAAATTATCTTCCACTAAATTTGGTTAATTCCGCGAAAATCCTCAAATCGACACACATGACAAATAGAGGGTAAAATCTTCAAATTGGTACGCTCGTCAACTGTCACGTGTATCTAATTTAACAATTTGATGGTGATATTTAACAAAAATTAACGGCGGTAATTTATCACATGTGCATCGATTTGAGGTAAATTCGTCGTGAGTGTACTGGTTGGAGATTTTTTGTGGTAAAAAAAATAGTTTTGAAAAAATTTAAGAAAGAAAATTTGAAATTTTCCGTGTTATCGAATTTAAAATAAAGATATCTTCTTGAATCATAATCATTGCAACGTTTAGACACAAATTATTTCAAGAGATACAAGTTATTTTTTTAGAAAATATTTTTTAATTAACTTGATTTTATTTTTTTTGCAAAATAAACGGAGCAAAAAATCAAACCCAACATGGTTCCGTGGGAGGAGAATCCATCCCGGCCTTGTAAAGATTCTGGAAAATTGGAAGCCCCACTTGGCAAGTCACGGTGATCTCGTCCAAGCGTCATTTTTTAACATTCGAGCGGAGAGTTTGGAAAAAAAAAATTTGGTGGCAAAGAAAGGAAGAAGCAAGCAAATTTCAATTGAATGTGCAATGACCCTTCTCATTCGAACGACAGAAGAACGTTTTTCCGTCTTTTTCATCCGCTTTCCTTTCCCACCCCCGTGGAAACAGAGCTTCTGTCCTAGGGTTTGTGTTCGTGGAGTTAGTTGAGCTGTTGGAACGACTCCGATGACTAAAGGGGAGGGAAAAACGGCTCCTTTCCCTTTTAATGCTCCAGCATGTCACCGAAAAAACTTGGGCCCCGTTTGTTTCGCGAAAATATTATAGTTTCGAAAAATATTTTTCAGAAAGTTATTTTTCCAAGAAAATAACAATATTTTTCAGTGTTTGGCTAATACTTAGAAATGAATTAAAAAAACAATTTCCGTCGTTTTGTCGAAAAATTGATTTCGGCAATCGGCAAGCTGCAGCTGCCGTTGATCGGCAACCGGTGGCGGCGGAGGCGGAGGAAGGAACAACAGTGAAGGAGAAAGAACTAGAAAAGAAAAAGAAAGAAGTGTGAAAGAAATAAGAAAGAAAATATAAGGAAAATATTTTCCTTTTTTTCAAAATAAGAAAATATTTTTCATAATTTTCAAAGAGACTTTTTTATAAGAGAAAAGTATTTTTTAGGATTACCCTATTTTCGTCCTTAAATGTCAAAAAATTTAAAAAATATTTTTAAAAGTTATGTTCTGATAAATAAACGGAGCCTTAGTCGCGAAGCAAAATATTCAATTCCGGGGTAAACGGAGTGGGCGACGGGCTTTGATGGTTAGTTACTACGTCATTCACGAATCTTAAATTCCCATTGACCTCTGGGCTCGTCTTTGGAAACAAGTACGGCGGAATGGTCCCCGAATACTGACGTGGTCCAAGAAAGTCCTCGTCGAGACACATCACGCGGTCCATTTGGCGTTGCCTCTACGTTTGTCTTGGCACCGGGGGGTCCACGACTTGATGACGTTATCCGGTGATCTCTCTATTTTTTCCGTGAATTCAAAATTTTCTGTGTTTTTTTCACCGGCAGAGAACTGACCGTGTATTTCTTGAAAAGTTAGGCTTTTCGTCCTTCCAATAATTTTTTTTTTTTTCTTGGATCAATAGTTATGGACATAGATCGTCGTAACGCTGAGTTGGCAATCAAAAAAGCAAGCTTATGCATATTAAATAAGTAAAAATTTAGAACTAGGAATATTTGAAAAATATAAGGAAACCTAGCCTCGCTAACATTGACATCCCTGCTCACCTCTCTTTCGTAATATAGCCTCTAGTTTGATCTTTCATGGTTGGGAGACATCAAAGCTTGAGTGGCCATGGCTAGGCTATCACAAGCTTACCTCAGATCTGCATTACCTCCTCTCCCCCCTACCCCTCCCAAAAAAAAAAAAAAAAACAAAAGTTTAAGTTAACAATTTGTAACGGTGTCAAGTCCATGACAGCAATTTTCGACGGGGTCAATTCCATTTCGGAAAAAATCCGTCATATCAGAACGATGCAAGGGAGGAGCTGTGGCACATTTTATGAAGTGTTGAGTCGTTTTGAAGAGAAAAAAGTAAAGCGGCGGTTCTAAATTTCAAATAAAAAAGTAAAGAAAATTACGGGTCGCATTATCTCGTATGATATCATGCACTTTTGGCTAGAAAAATGTATATGTTTTTTGAGTAGCTTAACCTACTCAAGTTCAAAATAATTCATTTAACAAAATTTGATTTAACGCAAATGATAAAAACAAACATTAATGAAAACGATAAAACTAACTGTCGAATTAGTGCGATCACTCATTAACACAGTCCATATTTATATTGCGACACAAACACGCAACCATCGTATCACATTATAGACAGCAGAAAATATGAGAAGTGCCCGTGACATAATCATCCCACCGTGAATTCAAGCATGGGGACGAATTGCACTGACTATAAACAATGCAAGTATTTGAAAAATGTCGCATGACTTTATTAACTTAAGGATTTATTTGCTTCATGAAAATTAAATGATTTAAAACATATTTTCTTCAAAATGATCACTTAAAATAATTTATTAATAAAAAATATTTTCGCTACCAATAATTTAACGTGTAAATATTTTCGTAAACGATTAAAGTATTTTTTATTTATTCATATTTATAAGACATACAAACGATCAGTTTTAGAAGGATATCAAACATAATTGAAAAGCGCATAAGCTTTTAGCATGAATTGCTGTTTTAGACATCAACATTTGTGCAAAGTGCATAGC
This sequence comes from Psidium friedrichsthalianum, assembly GCA_019149425.1. Classification (NCBI taxonomy): domain Eukaryota; kingdom Viridiplantae; phylum Streptophyta; class Magnoliopsida; order Myrtales; family Myrtaceae; genus Psidium; species Psidium friedrichsthalianum. Next base: position 5,539 of record JAGVVM010022270.1, read on the forward strand.
AGATATGGAACTTTTATTGTAATTATTTGATCGGATACATTTAAAAGGGATTCCATTATTAAAGTCATTATTGGCAACTTATTCTGCATGGTCCAATGAGTTTTCGATAATGCAGCAAAAGCCATTTGAGGTAACTTTTAAAAAGTTGTTCGTGATTTTCTTGCCAAAACAAAAATGTTATTTCGAAATCTCAAGGCAGCAAAAAATTCGAATTATTTTGAAATTCGGTGCTCTTAGAACTTTAACAATTTGTTCCTGCTTTATATTAGGGGAAAATCTATGAAAATCCTAAACTATGCATATTGTAACACATTTACCCCAATTTTTTTCGTGATATGAAGAATCCCAAACTTGTATTCATGTGACCCATTTATCCAAATTTGTACAAGTGCAAAACATTTATCACAAATTTTTTCTCGTGACACAAAAAAAATCATAAACTTGTATCCATATGAAATATTTATCTCAAAATTTGGGATAAATGTTATGCCTACAAGTTTAGAATTTTTTGTATCGCAAAAAAAACACTTGGATTAAATGTGCCGCGTGAATATATTTTGTGAATTAATTAATTCTAGTTTCACACGTCAAATTCGGGATTGCTCTCCTTCCATTTTGTTGGCGATCCGGCGTACTCTCAAATCCCGTGCCACTGCACAAACACGCTCGAAGCCGCTCCCCGTTCGGATTCTCTCGCCGCCGATGTTGCTCTCCGTCCCTCGTCGGACCGGGTCGTTTCGTGCCGGTTTCGAGACGACACTTGGAGAAGCAAGTTACCTGCCGGTTGCCCATTCTACCCTCGGAGTAAAAACAATAACAAGAATCCGAAGCTTCCCCATAATGGGGCATAAAATATGGACACCGATGATGGAAAGAATGCCGAAGCGCATCGAGAAGATCAAAAGTCGACCATTTGTCTGCGAAACAAAAATAAAAAAATTGAAAATTCTCCCCCGACAAAAGAGAAAAAATTTCCCAAATTCGCCTTTCGCCCTTTTCCATCGTCTCTCTCCCCCAGCTTCATCCCCCCACCACCTCTTTTCCCTCTCTTTTGCCCGTTACTCCCTGTGCCCTACGCTCGAGAATTCAAGCTTCGTGCAGACCACGCCCACAGTCGAAGCTCTCTTCTGATTCATCTTCCCGCCACCGATTCTCTCCGATCACATTCCCCTTCCTCGGGCATCCACCCCAGCCCATGCCATGAGCCTCCGGCAGCGGCCCCCGCAGCCGGCGGCGGCGGCGTCGTCACAGTACAGCCCCTCCGGTGCGCCCGTCCGGCCCGGGCCCGGCCCCGACGGCGAGGAGGAGACCTACAACATAATCCCCATCCACAACCTCCTCGCCGACCACCCCTCCCTCCGCTTCCCGGAGGTCCGCGCCGCCGCCGCCGCCCTCCGAACGGTCGGCAGCCTCCGGAAGCCGCCCTTCTCCCCGTGGCTGCCCCACTACGACCTCCTCGACTGGCTCTGCCTCTTCTTCGGCTTCCAGGCCGACAACGTCCGCAACCAGCGGGAGCACCTCGTCCTCCACCTCGCCAATCTCCAGATGCGCCTCTCCCCTCCCCCGGACAACATCGACTCCCTAGACCCCGCCGTCCTCCGCCGCTTCCGGAAGAAGCTGTTAAGGAACTACTCCGACTGGTGCGCCTACCTGGGGAAGAAGTCCAACGTCTGGATCTCCGATCGCCGCCAGTCCAGCTCGGATTCGCGCCGCGAACTCCTCTACGTATCACTCTATCTTCTCGTTTGGGGCGAGGCTGCGAACTTGCGCTTTATGCCCGAATGCATTTGCTATATATTTCATAATATGGCCATGGAGCTGAACAAGATCTTGGAGGATTACATCGATGAGAATACTGGGCAGCCTGTGTTGCCCTCGTTCTCGGGGGAGAACGCATTTTTGAACACGGTGGTGAAACCCATTTACGACACTGTGAGGGCTGAGGTGGAGGGGAGTAAGAACGGGACAGCGCCGCATCGCGCGTGGAGGAATTACGATGATATCAACGAGTACTTCTGGAGTAAGAGGTGCTTTGAGAAGTTGAAATGGCCAATTGATGGCGGAAGTAACTTCTTCGTGACCAGTGGGAAGAAGGATCGCGTGGGGAAGACTGGCTTTGTGGAGCAGAGGTCGTTTTGGAACCTGTTTAGGAGCTTCGACCGATTGTGGGTTATGTTGGTCTTGTTTTTGCAGGCGGCTATTATTGTTGCTTGGGAGGGGAAGGAGTATCCGTGGCAGGCATTGGAGAGTAGGGACGTTCAGGTTAGGGTTTTGACTGTGTTTTTCACTTGGAGTGGAATGCGTTTCCTGCAGTCTTTGCTGGATATAGGAATGCAGTATAGGTTGGTATCGAGGGAGACAATGGGCCTTGGAGTGAGAATGGTGCTGAAGAGTGTCGTTGCTGCTGTGTGGATAATTGTCTTTGGGGTGTTCTATGGGCGCATTTGGTCTCAAAAGAATGCTGACCGGAGATGGTCTGGTGCAGCAAATACGAAGGTCGTCAATTTTCTCGAGGTAGCTCTTGTTTTCATCCTCCCAGAGCTGTTAGCTTTGGCTCTCTTCATCATTCCTTGGATTCGCAATTTCCTGGAGGGAACGAATTGGAGGATCTTTCACTTAATGACTTGGTGGTTCCAGAGCAGAATTTTCGTGGGCCGTGGTCTTCGGGAAGGTCTGGTGGATAATGTGAAGTATACTCTGTTCTGGATTCTGGTGCTTGCCACAAAGTTCTGCTTCAGTTACTTTATGCAGGTCAAGCCCATGATCAAGCCGACAAAAGAGCTACTGGATCTCAACAACGTGAAATATGAATGGCATGAATTCTTTGATAATAGCAATAGGTTTGCAGTCGGGCTGCTGTGGCTTCCTGTCGTGTTGATGTACCTTATGGATTTGCAGATTTGGTACTCCATATATTCCTCGTTTGTGGGAGCAGCAGTTGGGTTGTTTGATCATTTGGGCGAGATCCGAAATATTGAGCAGTTGAGGTTGAGGTTCCAATTCTTTGCTAGTGCAATTCAGTTTAATCTGATGCCGGAAGAGCAGCTTCTGAATGCAAGGGGCACGCTGAAAAGCAAGTTCAACGATGCCATTCACCGATTGAAGTTGAGATATGGACTTGGCAGGCCATTTAAGAAGCTCGAGTCCAATCAAGTGGAGGCACGCAAGTTTGCTTTGGTGTGGAATGAGATAATTGGTATATTTAGGGAGGAGGATATTGTCTCTGATTGTGAGGTTGAGTTATTGGAGCTGCCTCCAAATACTTGGAATGTCAGGGTAGTCCGTTGGCCTTGTTTTCTCCTTTGCAATGAGCTGCTTCTTGCTCTGGGCCAGGCAAAAGAGTTGGTAGATGCTCCTGATAAGTGGCTGTGGTATAAGGTCTGCAAGAATGAGTACCGGCGCTGTGCCATCATTGAATCGTATGATAGTGTCAAGCACCTGCTGCTAAAGATAATTAAGGTCAACAGTGAAGAGCATTCGATAATGACAGTTCTCTTCCAAGAAGTTGATCATTCTATTGAGATCGAGAAGTTTACCAAGTCATTCAAAATGACCGCGCTTCCTCAGATTCACAATAATCTGATAAAGCTTGTCGAACTGTTGATCAAGCCTAAGAAAGACCTGAGCAAGGTGGTGAACACACTGCAGGCACTTTATGAGATTGCCGTTAGAGATTTTCTCAAGGAAAAGAGGACTGCTGAACAGCTAAAGGCAGATGGTCTTGCAACCAGTGATGCTGGTTTGCTTTTTGAAAACGCAGTCGTATTGCCTGAGCCAGATGATGAGAAGTTCTATAGGCAGGTCCGGCGATTGCGCACCATCCTTACCTCCCGGGACTCGATGCATGATATTCCTGTAAATCTCGAGGCGCGAAGGCGAATTGCCTTTTTCAGTAATTCGCTGTTCATGAACATGCCCCATGCTCCCCAAGTAGAGAAGATGATGGCGTTCAGTGTTCTGACTCCCTACTACAATGAAGAAGTCGTATACAGCAAAGAACAACTTCGTACTGAGAACGAGGATGGAATCTCCATTTTATATTACTTGCAGACAATATATCATGATGAGTGGAAGAACTTCATGGAGAGGATGCGTAGTGAGGGGATGGTAAATGACAATGAGATCTGGACAACCAAGTTGAGGGATCTCAGGCTTTGGGCGTCATATCGAGGGCAGACTCTTGGCAGAACAGTGAGGGGGATGATGTACTATTATAGGGCCCTCAAGATGCTGGTTTTTCTTGATTCTGCATCAGAAATGGATGTCAGGGAAGGGTCGGTAGAGCTTGGGTCGATGCGTAGAGATGGTACTCTGGATAGCTTTGACTCACGAAGGTTTCCTTCTTCCAAGAGCCTTGGCAGAGCAAGCAGTTCCGTAAGCAATTTGTATAAAGGCCACGAGGATGGCACGGCCATGATGAAATACACATATGTGGTCGCCTGTCAAATTTACGGGGCCCAGAAGGCCAAAAAGGACCCTCACGCTGATGAAATATTGTACCTGATGAAAAACAATGAAGCCCTGAGGGTAGCGTATGTAGATGAAGTATCAACTAGAAGGGACGAGAAGGATTATTATTCCGTTCTTGTGAAATATGATCAGAAGCTGCAGAAGGAAGTGGAAATATACCGGGTGAAGCTGCCTGGTCCCGTGAAACTTGGAGAGGGGAAGCCAGAGAATCAGAACCATGCTCTTATTTTCACTCGTGGAGATGCAATCCAGACCATCGACATGAACCAAGATAACTATTTCGAGGAGGCACTCAAGATGCGGAACTTATTGGAAGAATATAGGGCTTTTTACGGCATCCGCAAGCCCACAATCTTGGGAGTGAGAGAACATGTTTTTACTGGTTCAGTTTCATCTCTTGCTTGGTTTATGTCTGCACAGGAGACGAGTTTTGTCACATTAGGGCAGCGTGTCTTGGCCAACCCTTTGAAAATTCGGATGCACTATGGTCATCCGGATGTTTTCGATAGGTTTTGGTTCTTGGGTCGGGGCGGGATTAGTAAAGCTTCCCGGGTTATCAACATCAGTGAGGACATTTTTGCCGGTTTTAATTGCACTCTGAGGGGAGGTAACGTCACGCACCATGAGTACATCCAAGTAGGGAAGGGGAGGGATGTTGGGTTGAATCAAGTATCCATGTTTGAGGCCAAAGTTGCCAGTGGAAACGGTGAACAAGTTCTTAGCAGGGATGTTTACAGGTTGGGGCACAGGCTAGACTTCTTCCGCATGCTCTCCTTCTTTTACACAACTGTTGGATTCTTTTTCAACACAATGATGGTTATATTGACTGTGTATGCTTTTTTGTGGGGTCGACTCTACTTGGCTCTGAGTGGTGTTGAGGCTGCTGCCACCAATGGTGACAATAGAGCACTTGGTACCATTTTGAATCAGCAGCTTATCATCCAACTAGGTCTATTCACAGCCCTTCCGATGATAGTGGAGAATTCTCTTGAACTTGGGTTTCTTCAAGCTGTCTGGGATTTCATTACCATGCAGCTCCAGCTTTCATCCATTTTCTACACATTTTCCATGGGAACCCGTACCCACTTCTTTGGCCGGACTATTCTTCATGGTGGCGCCAAGTACCGTGCTACTGGCAGGGGTTTCGTTGTGCAGCACAAGAGCTTTGCCGAGAATTATAGGCTATACGCTCGCAGTCATTTTGTTTAAGCGGTCGAGCTTGGTCTCATACTCACTGTTTATGCATCTCACAGTCCTATTTGCCAAAGACACTTTCGTGTACATCGCCTTGACCATTACAAGTTGGTTCCTTGTCATGTCATGGATCATGGCTCCATTTGTGTTCAACCCTTCTGGTTTTGATTGGTTGAAAACTGTCTATGACTTTGATGATTTTATGAATTGGATATGGTACCGTGGTGGTGTGTTTGCAAAGGCGGAACAAAGCTGGGAGAGATGGTGGTATGAGGAGCAGGATCACTTCAGAACCACTGGCTTTTGGGGAAAGATTTTTGAGATAATTTGGATCTTCGCTTCTTCTTTTTTCAATATGGTATTGTCTACCAGCTTGGGATTGCTTCGGGAAGTACCAACATTGCTGTTTATTTGCTATCGTGGATTTTTGTTTTTGTGGCTTTTGGAGTATACTGGGTGATATCATATGCTCAGGACAAGTATGCAGCCAAAGACCACATCTACTATCGGCTTGTTCAGTTCCTTGTTATTATTCTCGGAATACTCTTGATAATTGCATTGTTGGAGTTTACTTCATTTAAATTCATGGACATTTTCACAAGTCTGTTGGCGTTTGTCCCCACTGGGTGGGGCATCTTATTGATCGCTCAGGTTCTCCGACCATTTTTGCAGAGGACTAACCTCTGGAATAGCGTTGTTTCTGTGGCCCGGATGTACGACATTATGTTTGGGGTCATAGTCATGGCCCCAGTAGCATTACTATCTTGGATGCCTGGGTTTCAGTCAATGCAGACACGAATCTTATTTAATGAAGCATTCAGTCGAGGCCTACGAATTTTCCAGATTGTTACTGGAAGAAGTCGAAGGCTGACTTGTGATCGGAGGTAATTACTGAAAGTTTGACTGGTTTCTGCAGATTATTTATTTATTGGTCAGCTTAATTTCTGATACAATGTCAGCTGCTGCGTTTAATATTTTAGAATATGACTGTCCTGGTATGTTGCCTGTATTATTATTTTTTGGGAGTCCTTCACCGCTGCCTGATATATCTTCTTAGACATTTGTTGTGCTCTCTTATTGTCAGTCACAGTTTTAACAATGATCTGAAGGAAGTCGAAATGAGAGATGTTGGATATTTGCTAGGATGATGTTATAAAAGAAGCGTTTCAGTGGAAAATGGATATGTATCTTTCCTTTTCTAGCTTGTCTTTGTCAGTTGCCTGATTGAGCATCATCACAAAAAAAAAATCTCTCTTGTTTTTCATACAGTAAGGCAATTCTTGACATCCCTTGGCTCCCTATATTCCCCACCTCCTTCTAAATGGTGGCAGGTTAAAATCCTGTTTTAGTTATCTGATTGTATGTCCATTGGAGTTCTCCTTCAGTTGTTAGACATTGGTGACATTGCAGCCTCTCTTCTCCTTTCAGGGCCTAAGCAAAAAAGAATACAATGCTTCCTGTTTATGAATTTCGGAATAGTATGGACCACTCTTGTGATATGCTTGCTTTCGAACAAAATATTTAGGATAAGGCTTGGAAAATTGGAATGTGTATTATCCCCATAGGAAATCTTCCAATGCAGCGATCCTTTAACTCGAGACAAATAGAAAATTCTCTCTGTTTTGTTCAGTTATTTGGTTAAACTTATGATGCAAGTTGTTGGTGCATCAAGATCGGTGAGGTGGGTGTAGTCTGATTTGTCGAAAATGGGTCACTAAAGGTTTATTTGGTTACTCTGGATTATGTATCTGATGTGCTTGGTAATGAAAAGGTTCTTAGGAATTGCAGTATGGATCAAGTTTCTACTTCTTTGTTGTTGATATTATTAGCATGGGGATTTTCCCCTAGTTTTAGTACTCAGCCCAACTAATTTCATTCCCATCCGCTTCAGGTTTTTGTCGCTGAATCCTTTTTCCTCACATTACCTTTATCAACTGTAACACAGAGTGTCTTGCCTGATTTCTGTCAAGCATTGTTGTGCATATTGGTCTGTAGTCAGGATCCTTCTCTGGTCTGCTCTGAGTGCTTGTGTCTGCGTACCAATCTGATAGAGACATTTTTCCATTTTGGCAGGCTGGAGGTGAACGTGAGATGTAGAAATACTGTAGAATCTGAGAGGACTTGATCCGTACGTAGTTCTTGTGCATGACCATGGGGACTCTCCAACTCCTTGCGAGTGGATTTCATTGGGAGTTTGTTCATAGTTCTGCTTCTTTTTGTGCTGTTTATACACCATCTACTGCTGTAATTAGTTAGCGAATACCGAGTGAATTCATTAGTGGGCAACTGGGGGAGTTCCCCCCATGCGATCGATGGAGATTTTGTGACCTTAATATAGCATGATGAGGCAGTTACTCATTGGTGAGTTTTGTGATTCTTTCATCACATAATGCAACATTTGTTACCATACCCATTACCCACATTTGCGTTTGGGAAGGGACATGATGAGAACATCCTGTACACTGAAGAGTGATTCTAGCTGCATAATCTTGCTTCCGTTCTGCTTCATTTGCTGTGCGCTGTGGCCTCCATCTGCTCGATCTTCATCTTCCAATTCAATCCGAGTGCAGTGCGATAATTTATTAGCATAACAAGAATCTTTCGGGAAAACACTCGAGCCGGGCTCGAGGATTTTGTATTCCGGCTGTCCTCGAAACAATTCCAGAGCCCCCGTGAGTGGTTCACCCGGTCCTGGCGCCTTCTTGTTCTGGTGCTTGTTCTCCGGTGGGGTTCTCGGATTCTGCGACTATTCACCTCTTCTTGAAGTCTAAACATTGCCAACCGACCTCAAAAGGTCCCGCTTCCGTGGGTCCGACCGGAACATAAAGAGGGTAAGACGTCACATGCATGTCTCTTTTCTCTTGACGTAACCTTACCGTAACCAGGATCCCACTATAATCAATTAATCACCAAGTGTCGATTTCGTGTGGCTTTTCTTCCCCCGCCCCCTCGAGACCGGATAACTTACGAACCTCTTCTTTTTGCTTTCTGAATATTTGGTGAGCTGTTTGACTCGTTTGGTGTCATTTTCGGATAATCAGTATATGCCATCTGGACCCAATAAAAGTAAAATCCGGCACGATTGAGACGCGTGCGCACAAGGGAAGTGATCCAGATCCGGATGCCATCCAATCTGGCCAACAAGAAGGACGAGAACATTCTTATGGAGAGATCTTTCAAAGTACATTTTTTTTGTCCTCTGATGATTTGGCCCAAAAAAAAAAATTAAGATAATAGGAATGAACGGTTTTTAATTTCCGTATAGATTTCATTTGAAATTTGCTCATTAAAATAGATTTCTCTTGTGTTTTCTTATTTTTTGAAATCTAAAATTTACCATGCATACATTATAATCTATCCTGTTAGAGATTTCAAGATTAATTCTGAATTCATCCGGTTTCACATATATTTTTAATTGAATAATTGTAATGAATCATCACCTTTAATAATCACAATTTGTCGTTAAGTTTGCTCGACCACAACTTGTATTTAAAGATACAAATAATATGAAATATTAACAAAAGAGAAATCTCAATTATAAACATTCTTAGAAATGAAATTCATATTAGTGATTTCAAATCACACGGTCATCATTAAACGTCATGAAGTACCATACGATCGCATGAAGATGTATATAAAAAAAAATATGGAAACTTATTACAGGTTTTGGCCCGTAAGAACACGTTTTTTAATTTTTGAATTGTGAAACCCACTCTTCAAATTCTGCAACCTGGGATCGAACAAGTCTCCATGGGCCAATGGTTCGGGTTTTACTCAGAACCGTGCTCACCCCTAAAAGATGATACGTTCTTTTTGTAATTCTCTTGCAGGCTCGCAGGTGGTGCTTCTTTATGATATCCTGTACGCTGATCTTCCCCAAGCCATCTGAATATGATATTTTTAATTCGCAAATGTCAAGAAGGTTACTAATAAAATTGCCGACAACCCTTTGCATTTGTCGCGTCTGAATTAATTTCCTCCACGCTGGCTACTGAACAGCGGGGTCGACACGTATTCATTTCTCTCCTCCTCCGCGCGTTCCTCCTCCATCAGCTCCTCGTCCTAGTCCTCGTCCCGCGGCTAAAGGTCCCAGTTCAGCTCGCATCCCGCGTCTCCTCTCTCTCTCTCTCTCTCTGTATCTCTGTGCGCGCGCGCGCGCGGGGCTTTTCGGCCTCGGCTTCCTCTTCACGACATGGACCATCCTCTGCTCGACGGGGAGAGCAGCGGCACGCGGAGTAGAGACCGCTTCTCTCGCCGCTCCGACGCCCTCGCTTATGGCTCTACTTACCAGAAGGCAGCCGCTCTGGTCGATCTGGTGAGCCTCCCGACCTCCCTTCTCACCAGCTGTTTCGCCAGCTCTTTCTCTTCATCTTTTGTTTTCTTCGGTTTGATCCCGTGAGTTGGTTTAGCAGCACCTCTGTTTTTTTTTTTTTTAGTAGACGAGCGTGTATTGCATTGTTTCAAATCTAGATCGTGGATTATACCGTGTTTTCCTGTTTTGGGACGACGGAGGTGCTTTCTGATGCTGCATTTGCGGCGATCTCTTTACCATTGAGATAATCGCAAACCGACGACACTACACTGTTGTTAGTTGTGAGGTGAGATGACCGATGTTTGCAATTTTTACCGAGCCGTTTAGCTCATTAGAACTGGGTTACGTGAAGCAACGTGAAAGGTCTTGCTGTGTGAGGCTGATCTCGTTCACGATGAATTTAGCGGTGAAACATCGAAACAGAGCAGCAGAACATAGAAGAGCAACCAAGGAGATGTGAGGACCTTTCAAGCAATGTCATGTCGAGTAGTCCTAGTTGACTTTTTCGCTCTTGTTTGATTAGTAGGTCTTAGGGATATGATATCTTGAGTTCTTCTTTTTGGCTGATCTTGGCCTGAGATTGTGATCGTTCAGAACCAAAAATGTTGGTTTAAGCTTGTAAACAGCCATTTCGAGTTTTCTCTCTCCCCCGGGCTTCCATTTCTGTATCTTGCTTTCTTTGTTTCTTTCGTGGCCCGATTGCTCTAGTGCCTTCGCACGTGTTTGCATATGAGAACTATGAGCTTGTAAACTATGTCAACGAGGATAGCTGCTTATTCCCTATCTTTCTTTTGGGGAATGAACCTATAAGTTTGTTCCTCCAGATGAATAATCATTTCCGATGTTCTCTTTGAATAATCACGTGTGCTTTATTGAAAATGCATCCTGCAGGCTGAAGATGGTGTTGGTCTTCCAGTTCAAATTTCTCGACCAGTCAAATTTTGAAAAGTGCTGCCAAACTCTACTTCTTCTTCACAAAATTTGACATCATCTGGTCCCTCAATTATTTTGCCTTAATAGTGCTGAACTTCTTTGAGGTTAGTCTGCTTTCTGGTCTCTTCTACACTGGCAGAGGGCCTTGGTCCCCAGAAGTTGCCAAGGTTACTGCACTAACTCTTCACCCCTGCACAGAAACCTCTGTGGTGCGCCAAATACTCTGCAGAAGCTTGCAGTGAGAGGAATACTTTTTCCTGGGACAGTTACCATACTTAACAGGCATGGAATCTCTCATGTATGAGGTAATTGAAAAAATTCAGGAGATACATTTGGTGCCAGTTCACTCATAGGCTCTTGTGATGTAAGTGAGACCTCATGACGTTCAGTTGTGGATACCTTATGAGGTTCACTGATTGATTATCATCAAATTTCACATTGTGGCAGCAGGTTCATCTTCAATTCTGCCTGGTGTTTATTTAAGGAGTCTTTTCATTATAATTGATAGTTCATAAAGAAAGTACCTCTCACGATGTCCTAGATACATCTGTTTTTCCTTGCATTTATCTGATTAAACGATCATATAATGCTTGTCATACTTGAAATGAACATTCATTGAGGTGCCTATCCCCATTATGCCTATAAATCGACACCCAGTAGTAAATTATTCAAGTTGCCTTTTCTTTTGAAAAAAGTAATGGTCTTTTCTGTGAGGACTGTTATCTTTTCTATGGTGTTGCATTGATCAAACTGGGGACTTGTTGTAATCTTGCAAATTGTATGAGTTCTACCCAGCCTATGGTAGGAAAAGCTGAGATATTGTAGTGCGATTGGAGCTCATGGATATTCTTTCTCATGCAGAGCGTAACTCTTGTTATACTCATGACACATACATTCTTTCCCATTTCATATGAAGGGTTTCGCATCTACTCAAGGAATCCTCTTATCCAAATAAAGGTACAAAACTTTACTTTTGCCTAGCCATTTCTTTAATGATTATTCTTTTCTCATGAGCTGCTTTGCTTTTTGGAGTTTCTAGTACCCTTGGACACGTGGACTGTGTGATTACTGAGATAAGTTAACAGAAGGTGCACCATAAGAGAGAAGAAGTTTCCATGTGTCATTTCTCTTTACTCAATCGTAATAGGGGGTAGGCTCTTTATCTTTTGAGTTGTCTTTCAAGCAGACATTTCCTGGGCACATGAAAGGCAATGTGCAACGTATTCTGTCTGGGAGCATTATCAACAGTTTGATTAAACAAACTGCTTGAAAGTGCTATCTCCGATTACTTTCATGTGGGGGAATGATGGCTTCAGTCTTATTGTAAATTTTCCATTGTTTTAAGGCTTATATCTCATCATGAAGTCACCAACTAAGGGAAACTACATTGTGCTTATGACAATGCATGCAGTGATCTTGCGCCTGTATGATAGTAAGTGGAAGCACATGTTCTTAGTTGCATTGTTCATGTAGTTAGTACCTTCTCTTAATTGGGTCTGCAATATCGATAAGCTGTTAAAATCTTTCATGTCGAAATTCCTTCTCCTGTCTATGTATTTAAATCATACTTTAACCTTTGGCTTGATTTTTCAGGTTGTTTGCCTACTGCTTTTGGTCGCTGATTTACTAGCATATGCCCTCTACTTATCCCCTGTGGTGCCCCTTGATTATCTTCCTTTTAGAGCTGCACCTTATGTTAGAGTTGTATTTTTCATCATGAACATACGGTATGTCTGAGTTATTTCCACAATTTTGCCTTAACGCAGCTTGTTTACATGCTTTTAGTATTGAATCTGAAAAACCTTAGGCAGATTATTCTGCGTATTTGTTTCAAAATAGAAGAAAAGCTTCGAAACGGGATGTCATTTTTTGAGTCCAATTACATTTTGCAGTTACACATCTACATTCTCGTTATAGTTGAGGTCATACTTTCCATTTTAAAGGTCTAGAATTACACCTCTTCTTATATAGCATAGTGAAGGAAGAAGGGAATTTTTCCATTCTAATGTACTTGAGATGAATAGTAAAATATAGGTAGGTCTGCTTTCTTTCCAGCTTTGCATCTCTACATTTTCATATTATGCTCTCAAATTTCACCTTTCCTCGTCATTATAGGGAACTACGAGGGACAATCTCCATTCTTGCGGGCATGCTTGGGACTTACTTAAATGTCTTGGTTGGTTTAGTCCCTCTTTTGCTATTGCTCCTTTGAATTGCTATTGCTCCACTTGCATGATTGAGTTTCACTAAAGTTAGTGATATATCATCACAATTTAGCAAGCATTTTCACTATTTATCCCAATATATTGCTTGTGTCACATGATGGTTTCCCTTTGTTATGCTTGCTTACCTGTTATTCTGGTAAAACTGCAGGCTCTGTTGCTTCTGTTTCTATTGTTTTCCAGTTGGGTGGCATATGTCATGTTTGAAGATACCAAACAGGGAAAGACTGAATTTACCTCATATGGTGCCACCTTATATAAGATGCTTGTTTTATTCACCACATCCAATAACCCAGACGTATGGATACCAGCATATAAGTAAGTAAAATTGATGTAAGTGCTTTAAATTTCTCACGTTGACTGTTAAGAGAAGATCTTCTTTTATCCTCAAAACTATCGGATTACATCTTTGCAAGATGTGACTGCAACTTATCTTGCCTTTTCCATTTGTTTTGTCCACTTGCTAAATTTCCTCTCTCTCTTCCTCTTATTTCTTAATTTACCTTTCGATATTCGCTATTTAGCTATTAGTTAAAATCCTTTCATAATGGTAAGCTAGACTTTCTATCATTGTTTGTTCAGATTATGCGGGCACATAAATGTGTCCTTGATCTTTTGTTTGGGAATGATGATTATTTGAGAATGTCTTAAAATTTGGATCATTCATTTTTGTTATTTGGAGATTTACATTTCATAAAGCGATAAGGGATTGGCCTAGTGGTGGTCCATCCTTACATGGAATCAGGTCTAGGGTTTGGCTTCCTCACTTCCGCTATATTTGTATTGTCATCATGTTATACAGCTGCTTGACTTCAATATGTTTTCTTCCAGAGTTTCACGTTGGTACTCCCTTTTCTTTGTCCTCTATATCCTGCTGGGGGTTTACTTTGTCACGAATTTGGTCCTTGCTGTTGTGTATGACAGCTTCAAGACTCAGGTAAATTTTCTTTCGGTATCCCTGCTGTTTCAATAAGGAGTATTAACTCATGCAACTATATCATATTCATATCTCATTTACTATCTTCGGGGAATTTTCGTTGTAATGTTTATCTTGCCTTTAACATAATGTTCATTTGTTTTAGCTCGTGAAACAAGTTTCTGAGATGGACCAAATGAGGAAAACCATGTTAGGAAAAGCCTTTAAGCTCATAGACAAGAATGTAAGTATGTTGGCCTCTCTTAAATACCCTTTTTTCGCATGTGTTTCATAAGGAACTTCTTTTGCTTATCATTTTGTTTTCTATTATCTATAGAGAACATGCATCTCCTTGTGCTGGTCATTCGTGACAGCTAGTTCTTGTTCTGTTGCTTTTGGTATGGTATTCGAAGTTTTCACGGCAAAGGTCTCAAAACTCATGGAATAGAAACAGCTAAACATAATCAAATGTGTGTGTGCTAAGACCTGCTAATTATTTGGTTGCTTTGTAGACTTCTCACATGTCCTTTGCTGTTGCCAACTTCTATGCTGAAGTTATTTGATATAGAAATTTGATGAGACAAGCAGCTGTTAGACATTCTGATGACATAAGTTTGTACTAAAGAGGTTTGGATGTACATGATTGGTTGAATATGGACCTTGGACACACTTACAAGCCACGAAAGATAATATACTGTGGATGTCTTGAAGGTGAATAATGGGGACCGAATATATACCCTTTATCATCCCCTTCTCCCTCTCTTCTCACTTCTCTTTCATCTCTGTGAGAAGCATATATAGCCTGTAGTGATGGATTATTGGAGCTCTTCATCTTCCTTTGCTGTAGCTTCTGCTAGGTGATCCTTCTTACTTATGTTTTCCTTAGAGTGATTCGTGTTCTCTCACATGCTTGTCTTATAGTCAATGTATACCTGCATGTACTCATCTCTGATGGGCTTCTCTTTTTCTGCATGAATAGAACGTCGGGTATATCAATAAAGAGCAATGCATACACCTGTTTGAAGAGCTGAATGACTACAGGTATATAAGCATGCTACTAATAAGATGACTAGAAGTATTCTTTCCTTTTTTTTTTTTATAAATAATTTCCAGCCTGTCAGGTTAAGCATTCCTCGATGGGATATATAAAAGCTGCCAGAAAACGTGCAAGAACATGCATGGTGAATTGTTTGTGTTATGAAATGTCATGGCATGCTAATCAGTGCCCTTGAATTAAGGAAGTAGAGATAGTTCCAGCTGAGAAATCCCAAACAGAGAAGAATGCGATATTGCTGCTGTAAGGTTATATTGAAAATAGCATGTTTGTCTTTGAACTAGAGCTAACTGATGATTGTAAAGAACGAGCCTATCTTCTTAGGGCCTGGAAGCAACAATAGCATGAAGAAAAGCCTATCAGACTTTTAACACTGAACTTTGCCTGAATAATCAGGATCTCAGAAAAACTAATTTGTGTTCACATCACTTTTGACTTTTACTCTGACTAATGTCTGGGTAATAAGCTTACCTGTGATAAAGTGTGGCTCCTATGCATTATGGTGTGGAGAAATAGCCCTCCTTTTTCTCTTAGAAAGTGATTCTTCCAAATGATTTCGTAACCTTACATGCTGGTCTTGTCAATGTTCTTCCAGGACACTGCCAAATATATCGAGAGAAGATTTTGAGTTAATATTTGATGAGCTGGATGATAGTCGCGACTTCAAGGTATCAAAAAATTGGTTAAGCTTTTGTTAAATAGTATTGCTATTTCTTCCATTAATTTTGTTTTTGTTTAACGGACTTTCTTGCTTCTGTTTTTCTTCTTCCTAATGAGTGTATGCGATCTGATATATGCTGTTTTAATGTATCTCACTGGTGTAGAATATGCATAGACATTTCCAACTTGCTTCCTTTATGCTCCTCAAAATGTAGAAAAAACAGCATATTGTGAAAAGCATATGCACCCATTAAATTGACCGTATTATACATTGGAGTGAATTTCTATTTCTTTTCTGTGTTTTTGGACTTTCAATTACTGATTTTCATGACGACAGATCATCTACCCATGGTCGGTTATCTGGTCAATGCTTGATTTAGAGTTTTTCATCCTCTTTTCCATTTGTAGATCAACATGGATGAATTTGCTGATCTTTGCCATGCAATTGCCCTCAGATTCCAGAAGGAGGATGCAGTGAGTTGATTCTTTTGCTGATCTGAACATAGGCATGAAGCTTCAGAGTTTCACTTCCATTTGTATGCCTTTTTGCAGCCTTCTCTGTTCGAGAAATTTCCATCAATCTACCATTCTCCATTTTCTGAGAAGTTGAAGAGCCTTGTGAAAAGTCCAATATTTGGATATATCATATCGTTTGTTCTCATTCTGAATCTGATTGCGGTGATTGTTGAGACAACGGTATGGCTTGAAACTTTATCAACTTAATGCTTTACAAATCCTGGGGTGGCACTATAGTGAACCACAAGATCAGTTATGATAATTTCAGTTAATTGATTAGTTGATCATGTGACAAATGGATCCACAAGTAGACAATTTTCTATTTTGCATTGTCTTCAATGCTGAAGTGAGCTCTACATGCAATTTATGGTCAAATTCATGCCTGGGAGTGCTGAACTTATCGCTTGTCTCTAATCTCTCAAATATGACTACTTTAGCAACTCATGAGATGATACTTGTCTAGTTCATGTCTGTTGATGATCAAACGTTGAAAGTATATGTGTTTCTTTTTGTGTAATTTTAGATGCCAATCAATAGATAAAGTTTGTCATAAAAGCTTATCCAGGCTCAAGAAATATGAAACTAGTTGTTACTGATAGGCACAACCTGTGTAAAAGGTCCTGGATTCACCCAGGCTGGTAGAACTTGGAATCGTTGATCTCTTCCTTGTATATTGGGATGAGTCAAAGTGGGTCAACGGCGTGAAAACATGCTCTGGGGTTACTGAATATGATCTAAATCAGATGCTAACTTAATGATTATCATGCCTAGTGGATTCAAATAAGGAGAACAGGTTGGCTTTTCTGCAATTCTATACCAAAGTGCTATATGACTCGTTTTCTTGTACAAAGGACTTATCTTGGACCTATCACTATTAAAGCTCAAGAAGTCACACTACTCACCATGTACCACTTACCATCATTACTCCTATTTTTTCAGTCATCATTTGTTGCAAAACAATTCACTTATCTCAGTACATTATTGTGGTAGTTATTGGAATATTGAGGAAGCTAATGGATCGGTTGTGTTTCAGCTGGATATTGAAAACAACTCTGGCCAAAAATTGTGGCAAGAGGTAGAGTTTGTCTTTGGTAAGTATATGCTTGGTATTCATGGGTTGTATACAGGTGTATGAGTTGTAGTTTCTATTTGGAATTGGAAATGACCGCAATAAGTATGACATACCTTTTAAAAGAGTGAAATTTATTTATCAAATACCAGTTTGCACTAGCTTGAATGGGGCATGGCTCTTTATCTAACTTGGCATATTATTGTTTGTGCTTTCATTGAGTTCAAAATGTCTACAGATGTTGAGCGAGGATGGATCTGATATTTCTTGTATTTTCTTCAAAGTGTTGAGGCTGTTCTGTCACAAAACCATTGAAAAGATTTACTTGTTAATTTGTGCTCATTTTTAGTGACTTGCTATCTGCTCATGCTTTCTATAGCAGAACCAGATGTATTTATAATTCCGGAGTGCGATTCACTTTGTCAGCGGATCTTAAAAGCAGCCATGTGGTCATTGTTTCCAATCATATCTTGTCTAATTGCCTATTCATTCTGAAGCTTCCCTTGTTTTTGAGCTACTCAACATCCTTTTTCACTGGGATTTGGTTGGCGATTTTCTGGCCATCAATTATTGTAGGTCTTAGACATGAGATAATGAATTTTCACTTGTTAATCATGGATTTTGTGTCAGTTGCTTGTCATATCGTATGAATTGAGGCTAATTCTTTTAAAGGGCTATGATTTATATTTTTATTTTGTCCCACAGGTTGGATCTATGTGCTTGAGATGGCTTTGAAGGTTTATTCATTCGGGTTCCAAAACTATTGGAGGGATGGTCAAAACCGCTTTGATTTTCTGATCACCTGGGTGATAGGTGAATATTTCATGCAATGATAGATCGTAATGTTCTCAATTGTAGGTAGTCTTTTTTCCATTGAATTCTCCTAAAACAGTCTGTTTTGTCGAACCTGGAATTTGTTGTGGTTGAGGTATATAAAACTGGTCTTCATTCCCATCTTCATGCCCATGTAATGCATATGGCTATTGAACATACTGCCTTTCTGCATAAGAATTGCATTTTTATTTAGGTACTGTCAGTGGTGCATTATTTTCTCCATAAGTTATATCAGGTTTGTAAATAACAAAATCGGAAGTCCATGACCAGCTGAATGTAATATATGATGAAGCATCACTAAGTACAAGAAATCAATGAAGACTATTATTGGACCCCTAATGTCAAATTAGTTATGAACTTTAGGTAAAGCTGATGTGATTGAATAATTTAGTGTCGAGAACCTTTTTATCATTAGAATCCAGTAAATTTTCACCATAGGCCAATTCTCATGTGCTGATAGAAGAAATCAGTGGACTGTTATTGTGCACCTGTTTTGAGTATTTAATCAATTACGGAGTTCCATGTAAATGATTCATAGAATAAGTTAGTGATAAGAACTTCTTATCACAAATAGAAGAATAAATGGTTGTCAATTTGGTGATTGCAATGAGCTGCAGCTGCTCACCTGCTTTCTACTTGCTTTATGTTTGATGGGACTTTCTAAAAGGTGCCCTATGGGAACTTGGCGAGAGTAATGCGTACAGTGCATGTTTTCAAGACTTAAACAACGAGCTAAGTATAGTAATTTCACATGTCATAAGACATTGGAACACCTCTTTACATTCAAAGTTCATAAAATATAGCTTAAGGAGTGTCTCAAGAGAGTTCATTAGCATTAAGATGTACATACATTGAAGATAGTTGAGGTCCAAGGTTGTTTGAATGTTACATTTTACTATTAGCTACAATATGCATATCTGCTAATAACAAGTCAGCTGTCGAATAATCATGTCTGGATATTTCCTTATCCTAGCAATGTTAAGCTCCTAAAGTTGTGCTGCATTCTGAACTGATACTTGCTGCTTTGCAGTCATTGGAGAACTATCACGTTTGTAGCTCCTAATGGACTCGACTTTCTTTCAAATGGAGAATGGTACGCACGATTAAGTTTTTTGGCATATCCCATTACTGTATTGCTTTGTATCAAGTTGGAATGCGCTAGGTACATGAGGGGGATGTTACAAGCACACTGCTTTTAGGACCTTTACCTGCTAATAGATCTAGACCGAAAGTCCTGGAGAGGAACCCTTTAAGTTGC
>JAGVVM010022271.1:0-13747 GCA_019149425.1 Psidium friedrichsthalianum
GGCTGATAGAAGAACAGGAGTGGACTGTTATTTGGCACTGTTTGAGATTAATCAATTCCAGTAAATTTTACCTATTAAATGTGCTGATATAGAAGAAATCAGTGGTTTTTTATGTGCACCTGTTTTGAGTTTTTAATCAATTACGGAGTTCCATGTAAATGATTCATAGAATAAGTTAGTGATAAGAACTTCTTATCACAAAAGAAGATAAATGGTTGTCAATTTGGTGATTGCAATGAGCTGCGGCTGTCCACCTGCTTTCACTTGATTTAGTTTGATGATTTGTTATCCAACTTTTCATTATGTTACTTTCTGCTTTTTGCTTTATGAGGGACTTTCTAAAAGGTGCCCTATGGGAACTTGGCGAGAGTAATGCGTACAGTGCATGTTTTCAAGACTTAAACAACGAGCTAAGTATAGTAATTTCACATGTCATAAGACATTGGAACACCTCTTTACATTCAAAGTTCATAAAATATAGCTTAAGGAGTGTCTCAAGAGAGTTCATTAGCATTAAGATGTACATACATTGAAGATAGTTGAGGTCCAAGGTTGTTTGAATGTTACATTTTACTATTAGCTACAATATGCATATCTGCTAATAACAAGTCAGCTGTCGAATAATCATGTCTGGATATTTCCTTATCCTAGCAATGTTAAAGCTCCTAAAGTTGTGCTGCATTCTGAACTGATACTTGCTGCTTTGCAGTCATTGGAGAAACTATCACGTTTGTAGCTCCTAATGGACTCGACTTTCTTTCAAATGGAGAATGGTACGCACGATATAAGTTTTTGGCATATCCCATTACTGTTATTGCTTTGTATCAAGTTGGAATGCGCTAGGTACATGAGGGGGATGTTACAAGCACACTGCTTTAGGACCTTTACCTGCTAATAGATCTAGACACGAAAGTCCTGGAGAGGAACATCATTTAAGTTGCAGATGAACAATTGTTAATGAGGTTCCTGCTGGTTCACATGGCCATGGCAAACACGGCCTAAGGGTTAGAATAGCTTACACGAGATATTACCAGTAGACCCTTGGATATGACCAGAAGATATGTAGGCTAGGTGAAGATGCTTAGATAGGATGGCTGGGAACTTGCATTGGCATATTCGGAACTTAGGAGCAAATCCTATGTCTCCTTTTGATTGCATTCATAGCATGAATTTTAACCGGACTGCAAAATTTTGGATTTTATTTAATAATGTAATCAACATTTAGGGGAAAAATTGGACATGTAGGAGGTAAAATGAAAACCCCTTTCCCGGTTCCTCCTAAACATCAACCAGTTCTCCATTAAAGCTACCCTGAGCCTGACTGCAATTATATGCTAGTTGCATATTGGAAGAGCCCTGTTGTTTCTCTCTTTCCATTCTCAGAACATGGTGGAGTTTATCAGAAGAACCCTGTTTGTTTCTCTCTTTCCATTCTCAAACACGGTGGAGTTTATCATAATGATATATGGTGTCCAGATTATGGTGACTTTCTTCGATTAAAAACTGGTCAGCTAATGTAATTAGAATATGTTGAATCGACACAAACTAGGACAGAATGTACATCCAGACTCATAAGTTGATGGGCATATGATATTGACTGTAATTTGTCAGGTTGCTCCTTCAATGCTATTCAGCATGATACCGCTTTTTTGAGTTTGCCAATATTGAAAGGTGTAATGTAGATTCTGTGCCTTCTGCGTACACTTTAAGACAAATTCTTCTTATTATTTTTTTATGTTTCTTTGTTACAGGATTCGCTACCTTCTTCTTGCTAGATGCTGAGATTGATAAGGCTGCTAATGAATGTTAAACGCTACCGAGCTTTTGTTGCTACATTCTTGAATCTCATACCAAGTTTGATGCCATACCTTGGAATCATCTTTTGTGTAATGTGCATATATTGCTCTCTTGGAGAACAGGTATCAGATGCTCTTGTATTTTTGTCCTCAAACAAAGAATTGTCCTGTGGATCATCTGTTGAATGTTTTGCTTTTCGTCCTTATTGCTCTCATGGAGAACGGTAGTTTATCTCCTACATATATCTTTTTGTGGTGAAGAATAGTGGTGTCTCCCGCGTGCTTGCTTGTCATCAGTAACCTTACTTTTTAGGTCCACTATCTTTTCTTCTGCAGAAAATATGAAACATCAACGTATCAACTCCTCCCATGTTTATTTTAAGTAGTTTGGAGCAAGGATCTCTAATCGACTGATTTTTTGCATATATTGTCATCAAACCTGCATTCCTATTTTTACAAGGGAAATAGGAAGACTCTGCTACTCCATTAGCTGAAGTGACATGACCACACATCTACCCCTCTTAAATATCAAAGGGAAAATGACAAAAATGGTCCATGAACTTTGACTCAATGTGCAATGTATTGTTCAGGGACCACATAGCATGTTGGTTTAAAGTTCAGGGATCACATTAAACAAATGAAAAGTTTAGGGACCACATTGGACATTGGGCCAAAGTTTAGGACCATTTCGGTCATTGTCCCAATATCATGTAAGGATGATGATACTTGGTAGGAATTTTACGGCTTTTTCAGCATTATCAGCTGAATTTTCTGAGAACGACATCCTTATCTGATCCTTGTGTCATAAGTAATATATGATGTCTTCCTTAAACATATATTCCATCTTCTGGAGTTAATTCAGCTTAAAACTGTTTTTGAAATTCTTTTCTGTAGATCTTGGTGGCATGGTCAATGCTGGGAACTCCAAATTGGAAGAAACTGATCTTGCGGCTGATGAGTATCCTTTGTATTGTTTTGTTCTTACTTCCTTTTTACTTAACTGAAAATATTGAACGCACCCCTCCCTCCCAAGATATAACCCTTTTCTTACATAAATAATCATAGCCTTGATTATGTACTGTTGAGTTTTCCAGTATTAGCAAGTTGGGGCAAATATGTAATTGTGTTAGGCTTAACCCTAAGCCTATAGTACTTTCTTTGATATCAGAAATAAAACATTGCTCTTTTATCTCTAACATGGTATCAGAGCTAGGTTCTCTAAAACCCTAACCCTCAGTCGTCAACCCACCGTCAGCCGCGGCCGCGACCCGTGTGGTCGGCCAACTTGCTCGGCCACGGCCCGTGCGCCGGCCAAGTCCGTCGCCACGGCCCGTGCGATCGGCCACTTTGCTCGGCCAAGGCCCGTGCGATCGGCCACTTCGATCGGCCACGGCCCGTGCTCTCGGCCACTTCTCTCGGCCACCTCCCGGCGACCAGACCAGAACATCCCCGACGACCCCTGACCACTCCCGACGCCCCCGACCAGCCCCTGCGACCCCCACTGGCCGGCGTCGCCTAGGGCCGGCGACTTACAAGCCGGCGTCACCAGGTACTGCCCATTGTTGAAGACTCGTCCGTGCTGCTTCCATGAACTGAGTATGCGTTTTGTGACTGGCTGAATTTGGTGTTGTTGCTGAGTTAATGTGGCTGAATTTGGTGTTGTTGCTGAGTTAGTACGACTGAATTTGGTGGTGTTGCTGAATTAGTGTGGCTGAATTTGGAGTTCATGAGTGATTAGTGACGTGATACTTTGACGTGAATTATTTGTGATAGTAAGTGATTTGGAGAAATGTCTACTGATTCGGCAAGCTCCCCGTCTATTGTTTCGGGATCTGTTCCCCCTAGTGCTTCTTTGAGTTCAGGATCTATTGGACCATATCACAGTATGACTGGTTTGCATAATACTTTGATCAAATTGGATGGTACCAATTATCCTTCTTGGTCCATGGCTCTTTCAACCTTTATTTATGCTAATCGTCAATCTAGATGGCTCGAAGAAGAACCACCTGAAGATCTAGTCAGTCTAGAAGAATGGAAGTTTGTTGATGCTACTTTACGTACGTTGTTATGGGGAAGTATGGCTGAATCTGTTCGCCACCTTTTTATGGATTGTGCAACAGCTCGTCAGGTATGGACGAAGTGTAGCTTACTATATTCTGGACAAAATAACATGAGCCGAGTTTGTGATATGTGGGAGGCTTTATTTGAAGCCAAAATTGGTGATGCTGGGTTGACAGAATATTATGCTCGTTTTGCGTCTTTGTATCAGCGCCTCAAATCTTATTTTCCACCGGCGACCACGGTTACTCAGATGCAGCAACGAGAAACTGACATGATAACAGTGCTCTTCCTCCGCGGTCTTGGTCCAGATCACAATGCTCTTCGACAGCAGATTACCTCCCAGAGCACTCTCCCATCCATTGAAGAGGTGTATTCTCGAGCTGCGCGTTACACTTCCAGTCCTAAAACTTCAACAATTTCAGAAAGCAGTGCTATGGTAGCTCGTGGAGGCCAAGGGACTCGTGGTCGCATTAATGGTCGAGGCCATTGGAGTACTGACAGTTCCTATCGTGGTCGTGGTCGTGGTCCTCAGGGCCGGGGCGTTACTCGTGGTGGTGGTAATAATACTCTTAGGGGAGCTCGTGGCAGTGGTCGAGCGAACCGTTTTTGTACTCATTGCCAACTGTCTGGGCATACGGTTGATTACTGTTATGATCTCCATCCTGAGTTACGAGGTCTACATGCTTCTGTTGATAACGAGCCTTGGACTCCTCCATCTGGATCCTCTACTGGACAAGGTATGATAAACTTGACTCGTGCAGAATATGATGAGTTGGTTAAAGCACGACATAGCATGAGTGATGCTATCTCTGGTCCTACTGCTACTTTGGCACGGAACAATGATCCCACCTGTCTATTGTCTAGTTCATCTGCTCCTCGTTCTTGGATTATTGATTCAGGTGCTACGCATCATATGACCGGTGACTCTCGTCTTCTTACATCCACTTTGTCTGTTCCTTCTACATCAGTTACCCTAGCAGATGGTTCTCAGTCCAAAGTAACTGGTACAGGTTGTGTATCATTGAGCTCTTCTGTCTCTTTACCTCTTGTTTACCATATTCCTCATTTCCCTTACAACCTTTTGTCTGTCAGTTCAATTACTCGTGATCTCGACTGTGATATCATTTTTTCTTCGTCTTCTTGTGTTCTTCAGGATCGGAAGACTGGACGCCGAATAGGTGGTGGGCGTGAGGCTGGTGGATTGTACATCCTGGATCCTGAGATTATTGCTGCTACCACAACAATCCAAAATAAATCCGTGGATGATCTTTATCGCTTACATTGTCGCCTTGGTCACCCATCAGCAGACGTACTCCGACGTTTTCCCTTTGTGTCTAGTTCAGGTCTTCAGTTCCATTGTGAAACATGTGAGTTAGGTAAACACCATCGTGTGTCTTTTCCCCTTCGTGTTTCGAGTCGTGCTTCCCAACCATTTGAGTTAGTTCACTCTGATGTTTGGGGTCCTAGTAGAGAGTCTTCCTTTGGTCTTCGTTATTTTGTCACCTTTATTGATGATTGTACTCGAACCACTTGGTTATATTTAATAAAAGATCGTACTGAAGTCTTTCATTCTTTTCAACAGTTCTATCATGAAGTTCATACTCAGTATGGTTTTTCTATTAAGTGTTTGCGTACAGATAATGCTCGTGAATACTTTTCTTCTTCCGTCTTCATTCCATTTCTTGAATCTCATGGTATCTTACATCAAAGTTCCTGTGCTCATACTCCGCAGCAGAATGGAGTTGCTGAACGTAAGAACCGTCATTTGTTGGATGTTGCCCGTTGTCTACTTCTTCATACTCATATGCCTAAGTCCTACTGGAGCTATGCTCTTCTTACAGCATGTCATCTTATTAATCGCCTTCCATCCTCCGTGTTGAAAGGAGCTATTCCTTATACTGTTCTTCATCCTGATCGTCCTTTGTGGTCTATTCGTCCTCGTATTTTCGGATGTGTTTGTTTTGTTCATTCTTTGTCTCCTGGGTTAGACAAATTATCTCCTCGAGCTGAAAAATGTGTATTCGTGGGTTACTCTCGTACCCAAAAAGGGTATGTCTGTTATAGTCCTTCTCGTCGTCGAGAGTATATTTCTGCTGATGTGACTTTCTTTGAGCATCAATCATTTTTTCGTGATGTTAGCCCTCAGGAATCATTCACTATGGATCTTCTACCACCCTCCGCACCTTTGTTTCAGTCAGAGCCACAACCAGCTATTTCTGCTGATACCTTACCGGATCCAGGATCACCAGCTCCGACTCTTCAGGTTTATACACGCGGTCCTCGACCTGTTTGGGGCCATTCTTCTCCACCAGCAAGCGCTCCACCACCACCATCTCCTGTCCAAGCTTCCGATCCTCTTCCACCATCTCCTGTTAGCTCTCCTATTGCTCATCGTACTCGGTCACGGTATCCTCTTTCTCATTTTGTTTCTTATCATAACTTAAATCCTCAGATGTCTGTCTTTGTGTCATCCCTTGCATCTGTGTCTGTGCCAAGTAGTGTGCAGGAGGCTTTGGCTCATCCAGGTTGGACTTGTGCTATGAAGGAAGAGATGACTGCATTACATCAAAATAAAACTTGGGAGCTGGTTCCGTTGCCGGTTAATAAACAATTGGTGGGTTGTCGTTGGGTCTTTACTGTTAAACACCATCCGGATGGTTCAGTTGAGCGCTTAAAAGCGCGTCTTGTGGCAAAGGGCTATACTCAAACTTATGGTATTGATTATGATGAGACTTTCTCTCCAGTGGCCAAAATTCCTTCCATTCGCATCATTATTTCCTTGGCTGCACGATCTCAGTGGACTCTTCATCAGCTTGATGTTAAGAATGCATTCCTTCATGGAGATCTTCACGAGGAAGTATATATGGAGCAACCACCTGGGTTTGTTGCTCAGGGGGAGAAGGTATGTCGATTGCGAAAAGCTCTTTATGGACTTAAACAATCTCCACGTGCTTGGTTTGGCCGCTTTAGTGATGCGATTATCACTTTTGGCATGCATCGGTGTAGTGTGGATCACTCAGTATTTAGTATGTCATCTTCTAAAGGGTGTGTTATTCTTGTTGTCTATGTTGATGATATTATTATCACGGGAAGTGATGTTGAAGGTATACAACGACTCAAGCAATTTCTACAGAAAGAGTTTAACACTAAAGACTTAGGCCGTCTTCGATATTTTCTTGGTATCGAAGTTGCCTATGCTAATGGTTGTATTGCTCTCTCCCAACGAAAGTATACTCTTGACATTCTTAAGGAGGTTGGCTTACATGATGCTAAGCCTGGTGAAGCACCTATGGATCCTGGAGTGAGACTTGATAATGAAAACGGAGAACTTCTTCATAATCCAGAGAAGTACCGCCGATTAGTAGGCAAGTTGAATTATCTTACCATTACTCGTCCGGATATTTCATTTGCTGTTAGCGTGGTAAGTCAATTTATGAGCTCTCCTCGTACTACTCATTGGCAAGCTGCTCTACAAATTGTTCGATATTTGAAGGGAGCTCCGGGTCAAGGACTTATGTTCCATAATCAAGGTCATCTTCGTACAGCTGGTTATTCTAACCTTGAGTCATTGGAGGTGACGGGATATTCTGATGCAGATTGGGCTGGTTGTCCTATGGATCGTCGGTCTACTTCGGGATACTGTGTTTTCCTTGGCGGTAATCTTGTGTCATGGAAAAGCAAGAAGCAGACTGTTATTTCTCGATCTAGTGCAGAGGCCGAATATCGTGCTATGGCTAATGTCGCTGGTGAACTTCAATGGATTCGTATGTTGTTAGCTGAAATTGGATTACCTATGACCGGATCATCTACTCTTTGTTGTGACAACCAGTCTGCTATTCATATTGCTAGCAATCCAGTGTTTCATGAGCGAACGAAGCATATAGAGGTGGATTGTCATTTTGTTCGGGAAAAGGTGAACTGTGGGGACATACAGCTGGCGCACACACGTTCTGAAGAGCAACTAGCGGATATTTTCACAAAGCCTCTTCGAAGTGGACGAGTTTCATATATTTGTCATAAGTTAGGTCTGTTTGATATGTATGCTCCAACTTGAGGGGGAGTGTTGAGTTTATTACTAGTATTAGCAAGTTGGGGCAAATATGTAATTGTGTTAGGCTTAACCCTAAGCCTATAAGTACTTTCTTTGATATCAGAAATAAAACAATTGCTCTTTTATCTCTAACAGACCATGAAGAATTTTACATTTATAACAGCACGAGACCCATTACAAAAAGCTCTGCTTAGTTCTTTTAATATTAAAAAAAGAACAATAAATTGTTAGAGAAATGTTATCATGTCATACCCCTAAAGTAACTGGATATCTGAAAGCACCCAACACACTAAAGTAAAACTATAACAAGTTAAGGCAGATATCTTCCAGTTGTCATGGACTGAGGTCGTACATTAAACCAGGACACATACTTCACAGTCAAATATTAACACACAAAACCAACATTACCAAAGGAATGTCTTAAAAATGGGACATAGCTATTAAGGTCATTAGAAAAGTTTGGTTAATGAGGTAGGCATGTGAATTCCAAAAATAAAAATTTCGAGATATATAAGGCATGCAAAGAAAATCAAATTTCAAAATCCAACAGTGGCCTGAGTGTGGTGAATCAAGAACCATCACAATCAGAAAACAAGCATGCAATGAGCAATGAGAGAATTATCATACCCAAGATAAAATTTGAGTTTCATGGTAAAGCCCTTCAGCATTGTCGGACGTAAAGGCCTATCAATCAATCTACAAATAAGAACCTACACAAAAAGAAAAATTAACAAAATAAACCCCAGTGGTATCTCTTCAGTGAACACCTAAAAAGGACTTCATTTTCCTTCCATCTGTTTTAGTCACGTGTCAGTGTAAGAGGCAAATCATTGTTAATACACATTTGGTGATGCTTATAACTTGAGAAAGGTGTAATAACGTCATAGAATAAGGCCAAATGAAAATAGCCTGTTTTGTTTGTTCTACTCTTGTTGCATACATGTCTGCTATCAGGAATAGAGCACCAAATTTCTTTCATCATAAACATGACCCTAATAGTAAGACATTATGAATGCAAATAAACAATTAGCGTACCTCGTGATCTTTTGTCCTTCCCTCTCGTTTGAAAAAATCCTCCACTGTAAGGGGCAAAGAGATTTAAATGCCACTTCACTTTCCAATGCCAAATTAAACTTCTCAAAAAAATCATGAAAAATGCGTCACAAACCTTGTCCGCCCCGCTGCTGAAAATCGTTCTTGATAAGTTACGTTAAGAGGAAAAAAATCAGAAGGCTCACTTGGGATGTCAGCCAAACAAACAGATGTATAAATGATCTACAAGAAGACGCATGTAATATGTTAGTTCTCATCATTTAAGATAGTGATCTCTCCCCCCTCCCCCAGACCTAAACCCGAAATATAGAATAAATATCAATAACTTCATACAAATTGATTCAGGACCTACAGGATCATTCCAAATGCATAAGGAATCTAGTTCTAGCAACTATTTTATGACATGTGAACAGGTAGAAATAAAGTTTTAAAGGTGTTGTTGAATGTGGCAATACTACAAATGCAAAGGTAGCTGTTTCCAGAAAATACAAGGATAAGCCAAATAGATGATTGGATTATTAGTTCCTCAGTTCCTCATTGCAAAATTTATAAGAGGGTACAAATTTATAATCTCTTCTTTCTCTTTCGCCGAATTTGTATCATTATCCATGTTTTGATGATATTTATTAGATATCAGCTTGTTTGTGCCATATACATGGCCCAATACATGTCTAACAGTTTATCGACGTGCTACTAGGTAGTTGTGTGTTTCAACACCGGAACTTACAGTCTCCCCATCTGTTACAGTGACAGCCCCACTAGCTTGCCTCCCCATATGACCAGTCTCAACTAGAATCTGCAGAAATAATGTGACATAATGACAAAAAATATTGAGCATGATTTTATAATTGAAAGTCCATGCTACTAGACACAAAAATGCCGCAAAAGAGATGGTATTCTTTTTTAGTAATAGCCCATTAGTTTCTTTCACTTGAACAGCACTCAGAGATTACAGTGGGAGACATAAAAAAATGGAAACAGGATTAGACTACCGATGAGTTAATTACCACTAAACTTCATTTGCACTGAGAGAATGATACTTGTATATGCTTGAGAATTTCTAGATAGGGACCCTTCTGAGACACGGGTAGAAGGCTTTTCGTTCTCATAACTTCTATGAAAGACATGATGCATGACATATTACTCTTCAAATGCAAACTGACAGTTTTTACACTGCTTTATGTATCGCCAGATGCTTTGGCATAATTTTGCCTGTAGGCACAAAATTCAGCGATACACATATAGAAATATAGATATCAATAAATTACTAAATTCCAGTTTCAGGTACGTGGACATGCATCATGTGTGTACTGAACAATGAGAAGCTGAACAAACAACGCCTTGATTATGTTTCTAGTCAAAATTACTCCTCCGACACCTTTCTAGCGCACTGCTTCTCAAATTCTAATATTAACAAACCAGTCAGGCATGGCAGCTTCAGAATCCCCTAATTTTGCCTTGGTGAATGGTCCCGGAGAAACCAATGACAAAGAAAGAAGCTCTATCAAATATTTACTCAGTCACGTCAATCCCATAATGTCAAACGACTAATTGAAGAATTCACTCTCCACGTCCAAGAAGAGTTGAAAGACAGAGGACCATAAAAAATGGCAAGATATGAAATTTCCACCAGCGGCAACTTCGAACAGGAAAACTGAAGGCGAGAAAAACCGAATCGAATTCATTCCAAACCTCAATCTTCTCACCATCAATCTGCAGCTAAAGAAAACGGTATCCAGCACAGCAACGATAAACGGAAAAAAAGAAGAAAAAAAACAATCGAATGCCACAGCTAGTAGTGGCTAGAAGCCTGCTACTCAACCTACTAATCGTTCAAGTCGAGGAAGAATAAATGAAAAAGCAAGAACCTCAAAACAAAACATGGAAGCGCCTAAGGAAAAAAAAAAAAACTCACGTGTCTATCGCCGACAGGGATTCTCACAGATAACGGCTCAGGAAATTCCGGAGAAGCATCGAAGGAAGAAGCGGAGCCGCCGACCTCAGCTCCTGCGACGGCTCGGACGCGCAACCGATTGGAAGAGCTAGTGGCCGGAAGCAGCAGAGACAAGGAGCTGAACTTGGAGCTTTTCGCGCGGAGAGAACTAGAGAAGTGCGCGATTGTAGACTGATGACGGCCATTGATGAAGCGAGGGAATGGCAAGTGAGTGGAGTGAGGTCTAGCGCTGATGCTGCCTGAATCGACGAGCATTTTCTCTGTTTCAGCTATGGAGGTGCAGCGAGCGAGCGAGAGAGAGAGAGGGGTTTATCCGTTTTTTTATTTTCTCCCCTGACGCGGGAGGACGATGCAGGGGGTGCGAGGTTTAACCCGGTGATCTGCATTTTCCGGATCCGGGTTTGGGCCTATCCGGATATAAACGTCAACCCACAAAGATTCAACAAGAAGACTCATGGGAAAGGCGATCGTCTTTAGCTGAATTGCAGAGAACCAATCTCGTGTGGATTCTTCTTCAGCTTCTCGCCTCTCTTTCTAAGGAATGACGATCGAAAATCTAAATCTTTCGTGACGCATGCTTCGCCTAAATACCTTAACATTCGAACGAGGTCGAGATCCTGCTGGAATCGAAAATTCATTCTCCCGACAATTTCTTTCGCGCACAACTGTAGAAAATCGAAATAGAGCAAATCGACACCGATGGACGCTACATGAAATGCATTCCCATCTCTGAAGTAGCAATGGCAACGGCGATACGGGGATACAAGGAAAGCATGAGATCGAATGAGAATGACAAGTCGCTTTGAATTGGGTCGATCAAGATCCCTACCAACCTTTTTTTTTTTTTGGGAAAGAGATCCCTACCAACCTTTTAAGTTTCAGTACTAGGGAGAACCAAATTAGGTACAAACATGGAGTCAAAATCGTTCCGAGCACGTTGTTCAGACGCTACTAATCTTTCGCGAGCGATCATCCGACTTCACTCGTTCCATGTTGATGTGTAGTTGCAGTGGTAGGCGGGGTTTTCCTACTCATGGTTCTTCGAAATTCTTTCGGCTATCCAAATGATTCATCAGAACGGCCACACTCCTATCTGTACAGGGTGATCGGCGATAAGTTAATAAGTTGCTTAAGACGAGGGTAGATTAATCCAGGCAACCTAACTCGCCATGTTAGAAGTAAACGCCGAGAACGAACTTATTAATTTAAAGATTACGGGTGCATTTGTCTGAGTGAAAGTGTTTTTGAGGAATTGATTTTTTTAGAACTTTCACCCGTTTGGTTTGCCGAAAATGATTTAGCCAATGGAAAGTTCGTGTGCAAAACTAGGAAAGTGAATTCCTAAATTTATGGTTGCATTTGGTCATTAGGATATAAGTCAGAATATGATATGTTTTATCCTATCTTATATTTGGTAGCTGCTCGAGATAGGATAAAAAGGATATAGTCGGGATAAAAATATCCTAAGGGAGGAGATGAGATAGATGAGGATAGGATTTTCAAGAGAGCAGATACAAAGAGAATCAAATTTTGCTCACAACTACCATCTCTCTTCAGCGTTGGGCCATCCATTTCGCCGTGCTAGGTCGCATCTCTAACGAGGGGCTACCTTCTCGATAGTGGCAACCGTCAAGTGTGGCCGCCTCTCCGATGGTGCCAGGTGAGGGTTTTCGACCGCAAAATCGAGTATTTCCACGACCTTACTTTTTAATCGATTGTTTTGCATAATATGAGTTCATGTCTTTTGTTCTTTAACCGCTTGAACATTTTCAATATTTGAAAGGAGTTTGACATGTTATGAAGAACTCGAGATTAATCATCAACTTTCAAGGTAGCTCTCTCAGATAACTTGCATGGGTGCATCTCCAACTTGTGGAAAAATGTTCAATAATTACATCGTTCATCTCTTGTTACTCAATGGACAAGATAGCGAGTAAGGCCAATGAGTCATTCTCTAAGGATTCGATTCCAACAAGAACCCCAATTCTATGGGGTCTACTTTGTCGATACTATGCTCGAATTTAAATGACATGAACCTTTGATTAACGATAACTTACTCATCAGAACTCATCACTAAATAATTTCTAAAGTATCATGATGCTTCAGCGAAATAGAGTCAATCTTAGTCGCGCTTTGCCTCTACTTATTCAATTTTAACCCTTAGTTCACCAAACAGTAGATAAGCTATGACAAAATCCTTGAATTACTTATCCTATCCTAATCAGTCCTATCCTTATTAGAAATTCGAATAACTAAACGCAATCTATAGGTTCTCTCTCTAGGGTTTATTCTCCCCTAGAAACCTCCACGCCACATCCTTTCTTTTCTTCCTTGTAACTACACTCTCCCTCTCCTGTATACTCCTTTACATCTCTCCATCCTTTTATTTTCTTCATCAATTTCATGGACGAACTCTGCTTGCTCGAGGTTGTTGAGCGCTCTGCAAGTTTTCGAAACCTTACTCTTTTCTGTCAATCGGTTTATCTAAAAGTGATTTTATGACCAAATGATATCTATTGCGGTTATTCTCTCTCAATCTAGAGTTAGAAACTAGATTTGAGGCTCTTCTATCTCAATTTAGGTACTAATCTAGGATTTACAATTCGTTTTCCGTACTTTCTCAACATATTTGTGTTGTTTTTGTCTACAGTGATGGTGTTGGGGAAGCCGAACCTAACGTGCACCTATTTTTGGCAAAGCTGTAGCTATTGGAGATGGATTTTTCGATGTGTGCTCATCATTAATGATGATGCAAAATTTGGTAATCGGCCATTGTTTATGCCTTTGATGCAATGACATATCCATCCTTAAAGAGTGGGTGAGTTTCTGTAA